>LAPY01001858.1:33949-50758 GCA_000970635.1 Eragrostis tef | reverse complement strand
GGGGGGGGGGGGGGGGGGGGGGGATTCGACTTCCATTTTCGAGGAAACGAAGTAGGTGGGGTTACTTACCGGCACCGACGAGGAGCTCGATGCGAGTCTGGGCGGATCGATCTCCGCTGCGCTCCAGTCCAGAGCAAGCAGTGAACCGAGAGATGGAGGAGGAGGGCGAGGTGAGAGGAGGCCTTGGTGCTCTGCCATTGGCGGGCAGGAGAGCTGATCGGCGAATCCCTCTCCGACTGAAGAACCCGAGCTCATACTGAAACCAACAACAAAATCCCCATGAACTCACCGGTGGATCCGCCAGATTTGGATCAAACGATCGAGGAAGAAGAACCTAGAGAAGCGGGGGAGGGGCTGAGCTGTATCCTCGTCGGCGATTCCCTCACCGGCGCCGAAACCCTAGAAAGCAGAGGGGTAAACATCTCAGCCCAATCGACGGGGATTCGAAGCGAAATGGAAGTGACGAGCGAAGAAATATGTACGGGGGCCACACGCGCTGGGGGGAGCGTTGCTGTAGCCTCGCCGGCGGCAACATCTCGCCGGCGGCGACTCCCTCGCCGCGGCGGATTATTTCGCGAGAGAGAAGAGAGCGAAACGAAAATGAAATGGAAATAAACCAGCCGGCGCAACTCGGACTGGTGGGTCCGACCAAGTGGGTCCCAGTCGCGACTCCGAAACGCTCGAGGGCGCCCGCGCGTTAAAGATGCCTCGCCTGTCCACTGCAGGATCTCAATCGCACGGTTCCCAGCGCGGCCGTTCTGAACGATTAACGCGCGCACGCGCAGAAAGAAGCATTTACTTTTTTTTAATTGTGATGTGGCAAAATCTGCATTCAACTTGTTTTCAAGAAAAATTTGAACATAAATTTTGATTTTTTAAGAACCCAATTCCTTTCGGCCCACCGATATCATTCGGGAACCGATCTGTTGGGCCCAACTCTTGCCCTCCCGTCGTTTCAAAAAAAAAAAACTCTTGCCCTCCAGACCCAGTTCCTTTCGGCCTACTGATCTCATAGTAGGTCCATCAATGGGCCCAACTCCTGCCCTCCCGTATATATACCCGACACCACGCCTTCAACTGCAGATTCTAGGGTTCTCGCCGCCCCCGTCGCTTCGTCTTCCTCACCATCGTCGCGCGAAGATGGTAACTACATCTCCCTCATTGCTCCGTGAATCGCCCCAAATTGCATGGTGTTGATCTTTGGTTTCACATTTTGTGGTTCTGATAGTTTGTCTAAAAGAAGAGCCCCCAGGCCCGCCCCATCCCGTATTGGATCCGCATGCGCACCGACAACACTATCCGGTAATTCACCCCGCACAACCAGTTCCCGCTTCCTTCGATATGTTCGAAAATTCGTTGTGGAGGCCGATCTGCTCACTGTTTGGATAGAACGATTTGCATGGAGATTTAATAATCTCTTTTCACTTGACTTGTCTAAAGTGGTACGCTAGCCGTAGCTGAAAAACACGAGAATATTTCTGTATTAAAGTGTTGTTTTCTCCAAATTTACAACACTGAGCAGTCCTCGTCACCATTTTTTCCATTTTTAATTCCGTTCATGTTGGTATTGGCCTTGTAGTTTGGATTATGGTGTTGTATCATATTTGGTTTAAGCATATTTTGTGGATTGTGGTCATAAAATTGTTGCATCACTTTTATTTTTCAGGTACAATGCCAAGCGCAGGCACTGGCGCCGCACCAAGCTAGGGTTCTGACTCCATTTTGTATCTCAGTATCTCTTATGTCTTAAGACCATTGAGGTTTTCTATGGAGCACCTTTCATCCAGTACCAAAGTAGTGAAATTTCACATGTACTCTCTCCATGTTTCCAAAGCTGTGATGTGATCTAATTATATTGCCTACAATGGCTTTGATCCTTTTTTTGTGTTTCATGGCACAAATCAAGCTTATCATTTATATAACTACAGAGATTCTGGAAATGCATGTTTAACTTCAGCACCTTAGACTTCTTCTCCAGTTGGCGTGCATCAGTTGAGCTGATGTAAACATGTTAACTGTTAAATGGATTATTCTTTTCTTTATCGCAAATTGCTGGTGGATATTTCTGAGACTCCCTATTTAAATGATGTAATGACAAGAGCTTTTCGTGCAGTCAAAATTTTGGAAACATGATGCCTTAGTGTGCCACATCTTATAGTTTCAATCGTGCCTGCCAGGACCTCAACTGGCTTTTCAAATTTGTATTCCCTCAGTTGAATTGTTCAGTAGGTGATATTTGTTCAATATTTATGTGTTGGCTTTGTTACACCAGTCCTCTAGTCTCCTGTACAAAATATCTGTTTGGATTTCTATTGCAAGGAAATTTATTCTTATGTTAATTTTGTTGAACATCAAAATGAATGCTTCAGTCCATAGATGTTTCTGGTGGTCAATGATGATACAACTTCCAGCTTTACATGCCAGTTCTGCTTCAGATTAGTCATGATTGAGAAAGCTGTCATTGTTTTCTGAGCCACCTATCATAGTGTTAATATTTGGTTCTTATTTGCCATGCTGCTCATGTAAATGTTCTTGCTGTATTGCTATCACTGCTAGCAAATTCTAGCTGCATGGTCTCATTTTCTGAAATATTGACTGTTCAGAGCTTACTGGAGAATTGGTACTTGATATCCTTATTTTTCTTTGAAGTACATGGTGATGCTACCGAGGAAGACACTTTGTTGTGTCCTGCATTGTTTTTCTACACAGTTGTTCTTTATCAACTTGATTTCTCTAAAAGGCCTTCATTATCATGTGGTTTTTGCCCCTTTTGGGAGCTATATCTCGGCTGTGATTTCTGCCTGGTTCCTTTTTTGGATTGATGAGCTTGTTAATTTCTCAATCACTTGTTATGTGGCACATGCTATATATTTGCTTGGTCATCTTGTTATCTTTTCTATGTTATGACTTGAGCTGCACTTGAGAATGGAGACTCAATCCCATCCATTGCACTCTTGATAAGATCGAAGGAAAAATTGCTTATATATAGGCTCACCCAATTCTTATATGAATGCTTGGTCTCAAAAAAAAATCTTATATGAATGCAGTTCATTGCACGCAAACAGTTTCCGATCTAGAAATACTGTTTCAAGAGCTGATCTGTGTTTCCATTTACATTCTGGTACTTGTCATTTACCTTTCTACTACCAGATATTGAGTATGTACCTTTATGATGTCCTAAACGCCAGTACAAATTTTGCCCTGAATTTTGCTACCTGAGGTGGCTTCACGATCTCTACGAATGCTAGGTTGGTGTTGTCATGATACAAAAACATGTTGATCTTGACTCTATGGTGTTGTGCATCATTGTGGTGTATTTAAATTATAGCATGTAGCAAAGAGAGATGTCCACCTCAGTTTGTATAGAGCCAGTTGCTATACAGGAGCAGTGGTTGAGTTGCATTTAATTACGGTGGCATGAGCTTGGTACATGGAGCAGAGATTGTGCCGTGTGCTTAATTAGGTACTATTACGGTCTCTTGTTTGGCTAAGTAGTCGACAATCTAGGATTTGCTAGTGCTAGCAACGATAAGCTTTCAATGATTATAGTTTCTTGAATTTTTGTTGTAATAATGGTCCATTTGAGGTTTTGTTTGATTGTATTATTTGGATGTAGCATGGATAAATTGTTGTTGCAACATAATGGTTTCACTTATGTAAGCAGTAACGCTTGAACAGCATGATTTTTATGGCGACAGCAGTTTCTTTTTATTGCACTAGATTTGTTCCGATTTTGCAACTATATGTATGTTCTATTTGTCATGTATGTTCTATTTGTATCCTTTTGTCCACATGAGATAAGATCTCAGGGAAGATCATCAACAGGTCATTTTCTAAAGTAGATTTGGGTTTCCTTGCAACCATATTTTCAAACTATGATTGTTCTATCAGAATAGTGCATCCATGAATTCATGCATGACACATAATTATATAATTGTACTACCTACGCAGTGTAAATGCTTGTGAATGGGATGCATCTAGAAATCCTGCTACACTTCGTGGCAGCAATGGAGCATGGATGCCATGCCGAGAGGGAGAGCTATCACCGCCCCCTGCCATTCCATGCTTTTACCTTGGCAGCCAATTTGTTGACATAGAAGTATACCACTGTGACCTCATTATTGTTGTGCTTCCTGTGCTTCTAATTCTTAAACAATAGCCATGAAAATTCAAAAACTCAGTACTATTTTCAAAACATAGCCTTTTTTAATATTAAAGAAAATGCTGTGGCGATCTTCCCCACAGTTTTGTATAATAAAAAATATTAGAGAATACATATTCTGTGTGTAATCCGGTGTTTGAGCCAGCAACAATTGTTTTGTGTAATCCGCTGTGAAATTGATACTTAACATTGGTTTTATCCATGGCAAGACGTGTACTAGATGCTTACGGCAAACTGAAAGCTTCGTTGTTTAATACACTGTCATTACTTGATAGGGGAAAGACAGTGTACTATATCAGTGTGATTATTATTCAAGGTTTCCTGAAAAGCATAAGCTCCATGACATTAATTGCTACAAGTAAATCCAATAATTGATAAATAGTGTTAATAGTCAATAAAAATTTGGAAATAATACATAGTTATATCACGCCAAAAAAATTGAAACCTGAATTATGGTTTGTATTTATTTTGAATATGCCAGGTGTGATGTGTTATAATAAATTGCATCTATCTTGCATTTTGTGTTGGAAACCTAAGGGAGCCCTTGAAGATTTGTGAGGTAAATTGCTAATCTTTCCTTATCAATATACTAGCCTTTTTAGTGAGTGGACGAGCGCTTTGTAGCTCAATAACAAGAACACAAAGGTCTGGTGATTTAAGCATCAATTTCATTTTCAGAATGTTACATGTTTCAGCTATCTTATCACCTTGTTTTGGTTCTCAAAGGGGTGCATTTGAATAGCCTGATATATTTTGTTACAAAAATGTTACGGATTTTCTTGATGATTACCAATACCAATAGAAAGTGTCTGAAATCTGTTTGGACTGGACCAAGCGGTCTCCATGATGTGGTTTACATTAGTCATGCTCAAAACACTGATTTGACAACTCCAAGTATAGTTTTGGTGAGTTGAGAAGTCTTTGGATTTTGGCGGCCCTTGAGCGAGTGGAGCTGCACCACCTTGTTGTTGTTTTTGTTTTTTTGGGAGAAAAAAGGGAGCTGCACCATTTGACTACCTCAATGGAGAAATTTTGTCTACCAAACTACTTTTTTTTGAAATTCTACCAAACTACTTGGTACCAAACTAGTTGGATATTTAGAAAATGGAATATATGAAAAAATTTCTTTGTCATATATCTTCGTTTGAGTCTTCAGGCAAAAATAAATGTCTTCCTCCGAGTCTGAGTTAGAAGATGTATTTGGCGCACATACAACTGCCTTGTATTGATCGATATTTATAGTACAACATGGAGTAGAGTACAAAAAAGATCTACAACAGAATACATCTAAAATAGAACTTTGTTCGGATCACAATGACAGAGCTAATCCTCATCTATCCTAACTAACGCACATGCTGTAGGATAGGAACGGCACCAACTGTCGTATCTTCTTGTTTAACATCCCCCCGCAATATCAACTGAGCGCCACGAGCTTGAGATTGGACCGAAGTCTATCCAGCATGTGCTTTGTCGCCGGCTTTGTGAAAATATCAGCAAGTTAATCACCAGATGACACAAACCGAACTTCCAAAGCTCCGAGAGCCACCTTCTCTCTAACAAAATGGAAGTCGACTTCAATATGTTTGGTTCTTGCATGAAACACCGGATTAGCACTCAAGTAGGTCGCTCCAAGATTATCGCACCACAAGACAGGCGCTCTTGGCTGAGAAACACATAATTCCTTCAACAAGGACTGAATCCATGAAGCTTCAGCAGTCCCATTTGCCAGTGCTTTGTATTCAGCTTCAGTAGACGAACAAGACACTGTGGGCTGCTTCCGAGCACTCCATGATATGAGATTGGGACCAAAGAAAACTGCATAATCGCCGGTAGAACGACGGTCATCAACACACCCGGCCCAATCAGCGTCAGTAAAAATACTCAGCAGAGTGGACGACGAACGCCTAAAGCGAAGACCAGTGTTAACGGTCCTTTTAACAAAACGCAGAATGCGCTTTACAGCCTCCCAATGAACATCCGTTGGTTGTGACAAAAATTGACACACTTTGTTGACGGCAAAGGAGAGATCAGGCCTGGTTAAAGTCAGGTACTGTAGCGCACCAACAGTACTTCTGTAAACGAAAGCATCCTGATCACCAAGTCATGTACCAATGTGACGAGAAAGTTTGTCATGAGCACACAAAGGCGTTGAAACCGGCTTGCAATTCTCCATATGAGTACGCTGAAGAATATCATGAGCATATTTCTTCTGATGTAGCAACATCCCCCCTGGATTGGAAGCCACTTCAATGCCAAGAAAATATGAGAGTGGACCAAGATCTTTAACCGGAAAGGAAGCCGATAACTGCTGCAGAAGATGACGAGTAGCATTGGCCAAAGAACTGGCAATGACAATATCATCGACATAAACGAGCATGTAAATAGTAACACTCGAGTTATGCAGAATGAACAGCGATGTATCAGCAGCAGAGGACAGAAACCCAAGTTGATGAAGCTTGTCACTCAGGTGAGAGTACCACGGCTCTAGGAGACTGCTTAACCCATAAATTGAACGATTTAACTTGCACACAAAATCAGGTCGAGAAGGATCCTGAAACCCCGGTGGCTGCTGCATATAAGCACTTTCAGTAAGGTGGCCATGAAGAAAAGCATTGCTGATATCAATCTGGCGAAGATCCCAGCCTTTGGACAGAGCAATCGACAGAACAAGCCGAACAGTAGCCGGTTTTACCACCGGGCTAAAGGTTTCCAAATAATCAATTCCATATTTCTGAGTGAAACCGCGAGCCACCAAACAAGCTTTGTATTTATCAACAGAACCATCGGGATGCTGTTTAACCTTAAACACCCATTTGCAACTGATGATGTTCTGTCCTGCAGGCCGAGGAACCAAAGTCCATGTATGATTCTGCTGCAAAGCCGAGAATTCAGATTGCATGGCCTCATGCCACTTGGCGTCTGCCAAGGCAACCTTGTACGAGGTTGGAGCAGCAAAGAAGGCTTGGCGATGAGGATTGTAGCGGATGGTGCCATCGGTGGGAACCAGTGGCTTGACAATATTGTTGCGCAGCCGGGTGACCATCGTGTGAGGCTGCGGAGCCACCGGAGCAACAGGAGCTGGAGCAGGTACAGCTGGAGCATCGACAACAGCAGGCAGGGGCGCAGGCACAGGCGCGGCATCAGGGATAGCAGGAGGCGCAGATGAAAGCACCGTGCCGGACGGCACTGTAGATGATCTGGCAACGGCCGGTGGAGGCGTGATTGGATCATGGGCCGTAGCTGGGCCGGTCTCACCGGGCCGGTCCATCGCGGCCGACGGAGGCTGATCCGTCGGTACTGTAGTCGATCCGATCGGTGCCGGACAAGGCACAGGAACGCCTGAAACACCTGAAACATTCAGAGAACTGCTCGAAGCAGGGGCGTTAGCAGCCAGAAGCTCAAGACTGTAATTTCGCAAATGATCATTGTATGCAACTGGCTCAGACGACGGATAGGTGGAGGATGAAGTGGTAGAAGAAGGATTAGCGGAAGCATCAGAGAAGGAAAACACAGCTTCATCAAACACCACATCGCGAGAGATGTATATGCGGCCAGTTGAACGATCAAGACATTTGTAACCCTTGTGCATCGAGCTATAGCCTAAGAACACACATTGACGAGAGCGAAAGGAGAGCTTTTGATTGTTATACGGGCAGAGATTGGGCCAACACGCACAGCCGAAAGCTCGAAGAAAAGAATAATCAGGCTGTTCTCTGAATAAAATCTCGACAGGTGCAGAGTTTTGCAGGGTTCGGGTGGGCATGCGATTAATCAGGTAACAGGCTGTGAGGAAAGCTTCATCCCAAAAACGAACGGGAAGAGAAGAGTGGGCTAACAAGGCAATTCCGGTCTCGACAATGTGTCGATGTTTCCTCTCGGCAATGCTCCCCGCCCCAATCAGATTGAAACGTGCGAATTTTGGTGTTAAACAAGCGCTCAACATGTTTCTGAAATAAGTGAAAGGCATGCTCAACATCGGATTTTTTTTCTTAAGCAAATAAATCCAGGTAAAACGACTGAAATCATCAAGAAAGCTTACATAATACTTAAATCCGCCAACAGATATAACAGCAGGTCCCCACACATCGGAGTGAACAAGTTCAAGAGGTGATGAGGTTACATGGGCAGAATTATTGAAAGGAAGCTGATGAACTTTTGCATGCTGGCAAGCATCACACACTAAAGACTCTCGACTGGGTGCACATGCAATTTTATTCGACCTAACAATGACTCAACAATACTGGATGATGGATGCCCGAGTCTACGGTGCCACAGATCCGAGGAGGTAGTGACACTAGAGAGGCCCTGACGACGCGACAAAGAAGAACGCAAAAACGAGCATGGCACTGGATAGAGACCATTGTGACTCCTACCCCGAAGCAGAGTTGCCCTCGTTGCCTGATCCTTAACACAGAAAAAATCGGGATGAAACTCAACGAAAGCATGATTATCAGATGCAATCTTATGAACAGATAAGAGATGTTTGTTGATATCAGGCACATGCAAGATATTGCGTAAATAAAGGGGTCGAGATGAGCCAGGAAGAAGTGAGACCAATATGCGAAATATTCAGACCTGGCGACTTGAACGTTGTCCTTGCCGGAGTAGTGCTCGTGCATGTTCAGGCGATCAAGGTCGCTCGTCAGGTGGTCGGTGGCGCCACTGTCCATGTAGTAGTTGGGGTCGACGGCGTACGAGGTGGCGGCGGCGGCGTTCCCGGAGCGCTCGCGGGTGTCGTCAGGCTGGTAGGCGTGGTTGAAGCGCTGACGACAACGGAGGGCGTCATGCCCGTACTTGTGGCACACCTGACAGGTAGGCTTCTTGCCGCCGCCGCCGCCGTTCCTGCCGTTGCCACCATTGCCATGGTTCTGGCCGCCACGAGGTGGCGCGCCACGGCCTTGGCCGCCGCGTCCAAAGCCGCCACGCCCGCCACCACGAGGTGCGTCGTGCTGGTGGCGAGCGACGGCGTTCGCCGACGATTGGATGTCCCCGGCCGCCTGATTGCGCTCATAACGGATCTCGGCACTGACGAGCTGGGCATAGAAGTTGTTGAGGCCGACGGCGTCGTCGCGCGTGGTGATGGAGGCGACGAGGGGATCGTAGTCAGCCCCAAGGCCGGCCAGCATGTAGCCGAGGACCTCCTCATCAGTGAGAGGATGCCCGATGGAGGCCATAGTGTCGGCGAGATGCTTCATCTTCTGGAAGTCCCCGCCCGCCGACAAGCCTAGCTTCTTGGTGTTGGACAGCTGGTAACGGAGCTGCATGATCTGGGCGCGGTTCTGCACCGAGAACATGTCGTGGAGCGCCGCCCAGACGGAGCGCGCTATGGTGTACTGGGTCATCTGACCCAGCATGTCCTCGCTCATAGAGGAGACAAGGGCGCTCAAGACGAGCTGGTCCTGCGTGTACCAACGCAGGTAGGCGGGATTCGGGACCTGCTGTGCGGAGTCGCCAGTGCCCTCGGTGATGGTCGGCACCGGCGCCGTGATGGAGCCGTCGACGTAGCCGAAGAGCTGGTGCGCACGCAGCACCGGAGTTGCCTGGCCTTCCACAGGAAGAAGTTCTCCCTGGTGAGGCGAACGGTGATGGCGTTCCCAATGGAGGGAACGGGAATACTCGGCGAGGACGAGCTGATGGCGCCGGCGCTGGTGGAAACGGTGACGACGTTCGTCGACACGGCGTGGGTGGGTGGGAAGATGGATCTTGGCTCTGAGATACCAAGTTAGAAGATGTATTTGACGCACATACAACTGCCTTGTATTGATCGATATTTATAGTACAACATGGGGTAGAGTACAAGAAAGATCTACAACAGAATACATCTAAAACAGAACTCTGTTCGGATCACAATGACAGAGCTAATCCTCATCTATCCTAACTGACGCACATGCTGTAGGATAGGAACGGCACCGACTGCCGTATCTTCTTGTTTAACAGTCTGAGATATATATTTTGTGCGTGTTGGATAAACACGTCCAAGCTAGAGTCATCAGTGGGACCATGGAACACATGTGGGTCTGTGTTACTAATATTCAGTGTTTATACATGTACAGCATTTGGTTGTTGAGAAATAGACAACTCGAGATGCCACTCTTGTCTAGAAAGGAACGCCACTTCTCTTAAGCAGAAACCCGACTAGGAGACAATTGAGGCTAGGCTGATGCTAAACTGGTAATATCTTACTTTTCAGAATGCGAGGCACCGGGAATTCAGTTTCAAGGCAGATGAATATCCACTGCTCTCGTTACTTCAAAAAAAGAATATCCACTGCTCGAGGTCTCTCAGTTCTTCGAGCTAAAACATGGTTATTCCCCAATCCTGGCTGTGAACCAGCGCAGTCAGATGCTGTCGGGTGTAAATCTATCAGGTACTGGCAGCTTCCTCGGTCCTCGCTTTTCTCGCACATAAGCAATCGCTCATTCTCACCATTTATCAAAGAATATGGGGCCTCTTCACTCGAATTATTCACCCGCCTGCAGAATCGCCGAGAAACATGACTGTAACGCTAACGCATAAGGACTCGAATGATTCAACTGCAACGCATACAATGCACTGAAAAGTTAGCTTGGGCGCGTGAAAGCATAATTACTACTGTTAATCTGTAATAATATCAGTTTGTCACTATCTGCAGCTTCATTTCTCAAGAAGCAGCATTAACAAACGACTTACATCGGTGAAGTTTGAAAGGTGTCATCATGGTAATGACTTATTTCTCTCGTCTGTGAGCTCACAGCACAATTGAACAGAATTATAACTCTGAAAAAAAAGGGAGAATCGAATAAGAATCAGGAAGCTAACCCTTCTTCACAAGGACAGGAGCACCGTCATCTTCCGACTCTCTACGAAATGCCTTGTCTCTTGCGCTCACCATCGTCCTCGGCGTCGTTGTGACCTTGCGATTGAGTGACCAGGATGAACTTTAAACATCAAGTTTTATTATGCTTAACCAGATGCATAGCACAAATATTGGAACATCAGCCACTGGAACGCATCATGTCCAAGTATTGTTTCATGGCTGAACACCTGTCGTAGTACATGGAGAACCTAATTGCAGCCTCAAACGACATAAATAGAAGATTCCGTGGTTGAATGCCACATACTTTCAGAGACCACAGCTGTGTCACAATAACATGGATTTACTAAAGATTGGGATATCGATAAGGACTCACCATGACTGCCGTTGCTAACGCAGCAGTGATCCCAATCTGAAATGTTACTGCCATAGTGAGCAAGTCGGTGGGTATTCTCAAGAAAAACTTCTAACATTAGCGTATGTGTAATTTACCAACAAAACCAAAGACATGGAGTGTCGAAAGGATTACAAGAGTACGTGTGAAGAACATGTACCGCATTAATGTAGCCAATGTACAAAGGTGGGAACTGGCAAAGAGCTCTTATAACACATAATAATAGTGACGACGTTCGTCGACACGGCGTGGGTGGGTGGGAAGATGGATCTTGGCTCTGAGATACCAAGTTAGAAGATGTATTTGACGCACATACAACTGCCTTGTATTGATCGATATTTATAGTACAACATGGGGTAGAGTACAAGAAAGATCTACAACAGAATACATCTAAAACAGAACTCTGTTCGGATCACAATGACAGAGCTAATCCTCATCTATCCTAACTGACGCACATGCTGTAGGATAGGAACGGCACCGACTGCCGTATCTTCTTGTTTAACAGTCTGAGATATATATTTTGTGCGTGTTGGATAAACACGTCCAAGCTAGAGTCATCAGTGGGACCATGGAACACATGTGGGTCTGTGTTACTAATATTCAGTGTTTATACATGTACAGCATTTGGTTGTTGAGAAATAGACAACTCGAGATGCCACTCTTGTCTAGAAAGGAACGCCACTTCTCTTAAGCAGAAACCCGACTAGGAGACAATTGAGGCTAGGCTGATGCTAAACTGGTAATATCTTACTTTTCAGAATGCGAGGCACCGGGAATTCAGTTTCAAGGCAGATGAATATCCACTGCTCTCGTTACTTCAAAAAAAGAATATCCACTGCTCGAGGTCTCTCAGTTCTTCGAGCTAAAACATGGTTATTCCCCAATCCTGGCTGTGAACCAGCGCAGTCAGATGCTGTCGGGTGTAAATCTATCAGGTACTGGCAGCTTCCTCGGTCCTCGCTTTTCTCGCACATAAGCAATCGCTCATTCTCACCATTTATCAAAGAATATGGGGCCTCTTCACTCGAATTATTCACCCGCCTGCAGAATCGCCGAGAAACATGACTGTAACGCTAACGCATAAGGACTCGAATGATTCAACTGCAACGCATACAATGCACTGAAAAGTTAGCTTGGGCGCGTGAAAGCATAATTACTACTGTTAATCTGTAATAATATCAGTTTGTCACTATCTGCAGCTTCATTTCTCAAGAAGCAGCATTAACAAACGACTTACATCGGTGAAGTTTGAAAGGTGTCATCATGGTAATGACTTATTTCTCTCGTCTGTGAGCTCACAGCACAATTGAACAGAATTATAACTCTGAAAAAAAAGGGAGAATCGAATAAGAATCAGGAAGCTAACCCTTCTTCACAAGGACAGGAGCACCGTCATCTTCCGACTCTCTACGAAATGCCTTGTCTCTTGCGCTCACCATCGTCCTCGGCGTCGTTGTGACCTTGCGATTGAGTGACCAGGATGAACTTTAAACATCAAGTTTTATTATGCTTAACCAGATGCATAGCACAAATATTGGAACATCAGCCACTGGAACGCATCATGTCCAAGTATTGTTTCATGGCTGAACACCTGTCGTAGTACATGGAGAACCTAATTGCAGCCTCAAACGACATAAATAGAAGATTCCGTGGTTGAATGCCACATACTTTCAGAGACCACAGCTGTGTCACAATAACATGGATTTACTAAAGATTGGGATATCGATAAGGACTCACCATGACTGCCGTTGCTAACGCAGCAGTGATCCCAATCTGAAATGTTACTGCCATAGTGAGCAAGTCGGTGGGTATTCTCAAGAAAAACTTCTAACATTAGCGTATGTGTAATTTACCAACAAAACCAAAGACATGGAGTGTCGAAAGGATTACAAGAGTACGTGTGAAGAACATGTACCGCATTAATGTAGCCAATGTACAAAGGTGGGAACTGGCAAAGAGCTCTTATAACACATAATAATAAGTCTATGCTTCTCACTGCAAACTGACAAAGGCCACATTTTGTAGTCTTGTACACAGATTCCTGATCATGACCGTACCTCACACAATGTACATGTTGGCATAACCATTCCGCTAATGATAAGAAAGATGAGACTGAAACCATCGTATATTTTAAAAGGACTGCACATTTCATTGGAGAAACACATCAAGCAGAGAGCCCAACAGAGATTGTGGGCAGCCAGCAACTTCCCTTTCTTTTACATATACTTGATGAGAAGCCAGACAATAACAGCAAGGATAACTATGGCGACAACAGACAATAGCAGACACATGCATGAGCAGCCACCTTTGGTTCGCTTGTTCAGAATTGCAAGCCTCCTTTGCACACGCTGGATGAAACATAATTATATCAATGTTTTCATTGAAACTAGTAAAATGTGAATATCAGGAAGTGGTAAAATATTTCTATTTATTGAGCAACAATAACAATGTGGAAGGGGGCAAATGACTACCTGAAGACGTGAGTTCGTAACGTCAACATGATCTTCTAAGTCATCCTGCAAACATGAAGATAGAAAAATTATCATCTAGCATGAGAGACCCAAATGCATACAGCTTTGTTTGGGGCACTGACAATCAGTCTTGTATGCAGGGTAAGCTCTTCATTGACAGCTAGAGCAATGTGTTTTGTGCTCAAGACTGTCTCTTCCAGCTTCTCAAGACCTTCATCTTGTTCTGCAATTTGTTGTAAAAGACAAATAAACAGATAAGATACCCTGCAATGGGTATTACACCCACAAATAAGTGGCATTCCTATGAAACAAATGACATCAAATGCAGCAAGTGTGAACAAACAGTTCTACATTTCCCTTTTATGCCAGCAGCACTACATGAAAATAGCAAATTGCATATTTTTTGCCCCAATAAAACATTATTCAAGAAAATATAAGTACCTTTCATAATTTGCCTCTGTAGGCCAACAATCCCTTGGTTGTCCAACCCAGCAACTCTGCTCATATCATCAGCTTTTTTACCCTGACCAAGCAAATCCTCCCTGAATTTAAGAAAAAATTTTTTTGGCATCTTCATTAGACAGTCTTCTTAAAATAATTAAAAGAATCTGGTTAAAGATATTTTTTGTCAGAAAGAAAAGAGATGAGGATTTGTGAAGGGTACATTATTATAAAGATTGTTGCTAACACAAAGAACACACCTGTTAGCAAAGTTTGACATGTTGAAATTTGTTGCCATCTGCTTTGCTTTAGACTGCAAATTGGAAAGCATGTCTTGGCGCTTATGCAACTCCTTGTCAGTGCTGCACACAAGAAATAAAATAATTAAAAGGAGAAATTAAAGTGACAGTTAAATTTTGGCAATGCATTATACCACTAGAAAAATCAATTAAAAGCAATAACTTAAAACACTTAAATTTTGATCAAGGAAAAACTTTCTTCTAAAGCAGCATGTCCAAATTCATTTCTAAGAACGTATCAAACATGGAAACAAAACAACTGATTCACAGTATAGACAAGTTCAATGCGATTATGTACTCTAGAGTCATATGCAACATAAATGCAAAAGTAGTTGAAACAGAACACACAGTGACTTTGGAGGAATTCTGGCCAACAATGCGGCCAGGCTATCCAGTCTTGTCCCAAGAATAGTTATTTTTCTCCGGATAGCTGAAGTGTGTCGCATAATTTCTGGGCCAGATTGAGGAAGAGACCCTCTTTCAGCAATCATGGAATTAATATCATCAGCAAGCCTGGATGCTTCATTGTACTCTTTCACCCATGGGTCTGAAGATGATGCCATTCCTGGGCAATCCAAAATAAAACCAAAATTATCAGGTGTGCAACAACAAATCATGAAAAATCAAATAGTTTTGTATGTTAGATTGGCATAAGCACAGGCATGCAAGTGCAACATCATTACGGTTATCAAATCAGTACTATCACATATAGCTATCTGATATCTGCTTAAACATAAACAGAATATCAGTAATAAAGCGTGGCACATTCGTAATCATGTTAATGATACAAAAGAGGGGCATTATATGCTCAAGTTTAAACAAACAGTTTATTTTTCTACCTAAGAAAGAAATCATGGTTATAACTCATTGATCGTCGTAGTGTGTTTTTGACAGCACCTGACCCTATGTTCATGTATTGTAATGCATACTTCTGGATGAGGTGGCACCCTGGAATGGCAGATGCCAAGGGCCTCTCAGAGTTGCTATCTTTATTCAGACCCTGAGGGCTATCAGTTTTGTTCTTTTATTTTTTATTTTTGTTTTCCTTGCCTCCGCAAGTTTGTAGACTACGCTTTACTTGATATACTGACTGGCAGCTCAAGTTCAAGAAAAAAGAAATGCAAATATAGCAACAACAATACAAAGGATTCGAATATGTCGACAGAATTTGTGTGCCTGGGGAAAACGACACACTGTGATGCTGAAGGAATAGATTGTCGCAACACAAATATTAGTAGGAACAGACGTAAGGTAAGTTGATATAAGGAAGCATTTAGGTGCAGTAATAACGCTCAAGGTGTTTATAAAGAAATCTTAAGACTATAACAAGGATCTGCATATGTCAACAAATTTTGTTTGTTCAGAGCAGACAATACAACATCAGTTTGCAAGCATATACTGTTCCTACCACAATATAAGCATTAAGTAGGAACAGAAATTACATAATTACGACAAGAAAGCATTTATCAGCCACAAGGTTGCTCAAGATAAGAATGGCGTGTGCTCGGACGTTTTGCACATGATGTATAAAATCACCAGACAGGACAGTTTGTAGGGGACAGAAAAAAAAAATGGAAGTCGACACCATCCAACAATCAGCTCCACTGCAGAAAATTACAGAATTCGTGCGGAACGAAGAAACAATTCGCAAAGACGCATCTTCAAAGTATCCATTCCACGCATCCAGCAACACCCGGAAATGCTGAGATTCCGTCGTAAATCAAAATTACCCACGGCCCCCTTGTATCTCCGGTCGCGAATCCGGCGAACCCGTCAGCACACAACCTACCGGGACCTCCCGCCGCCTGTCCCCGCCCGAAGGCCCCAACAAGATCCCCAATCCGCCCCACGGAACAGCATGAAACGGGCACCGATAAGCGAGGAACCCGGACGTGGAAGAAGGATTGGGGCGCGAATTGACAAACCTGCTCGATCCGGACGCGCGATTCGGGGCGCAGGAGCTCGGAATCGGACCTCGGCCGCGTCGCCTCCCCCTCTTCTTGCCTTTCCCCCCCTTCCCGACTGCCTTTGTTCCTTTCCGCGTGGCTTTGACGAAGTTGTGGGAGCGGAAGCAAGAGGCGATTAGTGGACGTTTTCTTTATTTTTTTCCCTTGTGAAAGAATATAAAAAAGGCTGGGAGTGGCCAGGACGCCGCCGCTGTGTGCACGTACGTACCTGACGCGGCGAGATCGACGGTGACCGCCGCGGCGACGGGTTGGATGCGGATGCGGCGGTGGCAGCCACCGCCG
>LAPY01001858.1:15519-26671 GCA_000970635.1 Eragrostis tef | reverse complement strand
TTCTAATAAGCAACACTTTGTCGTAACATCCGATAAGTGATCAAACTCCAAGCTTCAAAGCTTTATTACAATCTCAAAGTCTCAAACATAAGGAAAAACTAATGATTGAAGTTCAACAACGTGTGCACGTGCAAACAGCTATTTCCCATGCCCATTATGCTCGCGTTATTCATTAGCACCTGGAAAGATGAAAGGGGTGAGATAAACTCAGCAAGCAACAGCTATGAATATACACATATAGTTGTTTATTAGTTTTAAAACCAATGAATACTGAGCAGCCAACATGGAAAGCAATAAACAATCAAATGTACTCTTTCAATTAAACGATAAGGTATGAATTGATCATCCATAATTCTCCAAATAAAAGACATCACAATCTCTATGATAAATCAACATACTCAGATTTAATAAGAATGTATGCATGCCATAATGCAACTCCAGTTGAGAGTTTTATGTTGGTCGATGCCAACCTCTCATGCAACTCCATGTACCGGTACTAGTCATGGCATGATGGCAATGACAGGCCTTTAATCTCCATATGAATTAATGCATATGTATGCATGTGAACGACAAGTGTGCATGATACCGCTGATCGCAACCATTCAAGACATAATCATTCATCAAGTATTTAAATGGCATAGATAAAACTGATCCAAGTGTCAAGCATACAACATATTGAGTTTGACAATCAATCTCCATGCATGAATAAAATAAAAATATCCAATCATCAAGCATTAATGGTTCAGCGAGAAGTAAAACAAATTGATAGCATTATATTGTGTTTCCATTTTATTCAGAAAAGATGCGAAACATGCATATAGACATAGCAATTTTGCCACAACCCTACGTTACTTGCCTCTTAACCGAAGACGATGAAGAGAACTTGCCAAATCAAGGATTAGAAGCACTACCACCTGATTTAACAGTAGTAACGGCATATTTAAAATCACATTATCACATAAAAACTGAATGTAAAGCGATCCTATGGTCGTTTGGAAAGAAAACCAAAAACAGTCCCATAACGTCAAAAACTGTCTCGACAGAACATTCAGCTTAACATTTTCATATCTATTTGTATAAGACAGAGAACAGGATAAATGAGCACATTAAGAGCATGTACAGAACATTATCTACAAGATTTCTATTGAATACAAAAATTAATTCTGACTGTACGAGAGTTTAAACTGACGCACAAAACAGACATTCAGTTTACAGGTCTTACTGGTAACAGTGATATTCAGAAAATCATATCTCGAGCTATACTAAACTAAATGAGGCGTTTAAGTACTCTACGGAAAGGTATTGAAACCCTCTACAACTTTCGTATTCACAAGTTTTCAAGAATCGAACTCTAAAGACCGGTAAAACTGGATTCATCTGCCGCTGTACAGACTACAGGAAAACTGTAGCAATCTCACAACTAATCACGAGGTTCTACCGCAGATCAATCGTGAATTGCTAAAGACTGAACCAACGCTGAAGACAAAAGGCGGTAAGGAAAAGATCAGAGCCTTGGTCTGGTCATTTACCTACGTGAGATCAAACGGATCCTTCAACTTCTCTAGTCATTGCATAGCCTTCCTTCTCATACCTAACGAGCAGCAGGGATCAGAGGGCAACGAAAACGGGAGACATGATAGAGGACGCTAGCAGCAATCCATTTTGGCTCACCGTAGCTTGCAAGAAGATCTGCGCAGCAGCAATTGCCGTGCCCTAGGGAAGAGGATCGTTAGGCGGCGACGCTCCTGTTTTCCTCTGTATCGGGAACGATCGATCCGATTAGAAACCGAGAAGACAATGTGGGTACGGTGGGGGTTCAGTTGCCTTCTTTTCCTTTCTGAAACGGACTCAACGAAGGCCTAATTTACTTTTACTTTAGCCCACTAAACAGGCCCAAACGTGGATTAGGCTGGTTAATTTTGTTTGGGGCGTTACAGATATGCTTCCTCAACCCGGAAACTGGGAGAACAGTAATGGCGGTGAAGCAGCTCGCTTTTCAAATTTCAAAAGGAATCGTGGTACTCAAGTTTCAGGAGATCTGGAGGAGGAAGCCCAAGACGGCCCATCCTTAATCATCTGCAGCAAATGCTTGAGATCGGACCACACACGGGCCAAATGTCGTGGCCGGATCAGATGCCGACTCTGCAACATGGAAGGCCACATCGCATTTTACTGCAACAATCCGCAAGACCGATCTGGTTTTGTGCCGGCATTCCAAACGTTCGACTGCTTTGGGAAAAGTCACTCAGCCGGATGCGGTTCCACCTGGTTCACCAAACCGCCACCAATGACAGATGGGGCCAGCGCAAGTGGGCCACCAAAATACTTCTCTCTAGCTGAAATACCTTGGGTTGGAAAAGGAAAAGAAGTCGAAGAGCCGCAACTCTTCGTTCCACTCGCCTCCTTACTTGATGAACTCTGCTCTGCGCTCAAAAGCCCCAATCAAGCTCCCACATCATCACTAGAACACTGCAATCCTCCACCACCAGAGGATGCGATGTCGTTCCGGCGTGTCAATCCTCAGCCTTTCGTGCCGCCGGGATTCAGCAGGGTTCCGATCCCGGGACGATCATCTAAGGTGTGAGCCGTTGCTGGACGCCCGCACCAGGGCAATGAGGATTTCGCCATCATCCACATCGACCCATGATTGTTGACTCTTGCATTACAAGAGAGCCCGTATCAGTGAGGTGCAACCTTCTAGTTTGGGTCAAGCTCTGGTTCAATTCGATTACATCTTTGATAGGGATCGTCTGATCAATGCTGGGATTATGAATCATGGGGGTCTTCAGTTCAGATTGACTAAACACAATGAGGGTAGGAATTGGAAAGCCAAGGATTTTACTAGGGAATGTTGGTTAATGCTGTTGGGTTTTCCCCTAGATTATTGGAATCATGTTGCTATTCAGAATGCTATTACAACCTTTGGCCGTGTTATATCCTAGGAAAATGACAAGAGGCACCTGACGCGTCTCATTGTTAGGGCTTGCGTCATTGACTTACAGCATGTGCCGAAATGGATTTTGGTAACAGATCCAGAGAGTTCCAATGGACAATCATGGACAGTGCAGTGCGAAGTCATTGAGGAACATCTCTCCTGGGTGCACAACCAGCTGATGAGGACCCAGATCCTGATGATCATGACATGGGACAGGATGATGAGTTTGATTTCTATGGGTATGGTCAGGTGGGACGACCTCCAGTAGAGCCCAACAATGACCCTGCCCCTCAGCAGAACAATCAGGCAAACTGGAATCCTTGGCCAGAGGAGCAACACCCTGATGCTGCCCCAGCAGCTGCAGCTCAACCTCTGCAAAATGACTTTGATCTGAATGTTCAGCAAAATGACCCTGCAGATATGGAGGTAGGGTTATAGCATGATAATGAGGTACTACAGCATGACAATGAAGAGCAGCTGGAAGACAATCTTCCTCCTCTGGACAACCAGGGCAATGGTCATGAGGAGCAGTTTGAAGTTGATCTCAACCAACCTCCAGTCCAGCCAGATATAGCACAACAAGTGGAAGAGGGATCAGATGAAGCTTTTCTTGAATTAAATGATTTTGTGCAGCAACTGATGGAAGAAGACATTGAGCAGGCACCACCTGTAAACATGAATGAAGTGAGCCTCATAGTTTCTCAGCAGCAAATGGGCTCAGAGCCCTCAGTTAATGTTCTTCCTGATCTTAATGATCAAGAACTGTACCCTCAGCACCCACCAGTGATACCATCTAATTTTGGGATACAACACAATGTGATGGCACCCATGGAAGATCTTCACCCTGAGTTCCCTGTTGGTTAGGAACTAGAGGAGATGCTCATGGCCCCTGCTCCACCTGCACATCAAATAGGCCCAATCCCAGAACTGGCACCACAATCAACTCAATGAAGCTCCAATGCAGATTGACCCCCAGCACAATCAGCAGGTGGCGGCCCAGCTGCAAAATAGCAGAACCTTTATGTTGGATTCATGCTGTTTAGAGATGATGGGAACCCTAATCCTATGTTTCAGGGTTTACAAAACAAGAACATTGGGCAGAGCATCAAAATAAATGCAGATATCTACAGGAACCGGGCTAGATACTTCAATAACTCCAATGGAAAGCACAGTTCAACCATCATTCCTCAGGATTGGCTGGCCTTCTTCACAACAATGCTCTTGACACCAACTCACTTTTCCTGGGCTAAGACTTCCTATCCTCCAAAGAATGGATGATTTTCCACGACTCAGTACCCTCTTCTCAGAGCCTGCTGTTCAAGATCCCTGACAAGTGTCCCGACAAGGCAACCCCCTCATGCATCATTGAAGAACTGCAGCCTGAATCAGTGAATGATCACTCTTCCCTGATCACCACCCCACCCCCATCAACAAAATTGCAGCAAGCAAATCATGCTCTTAGACAGCTCCTCACCAAGACCCACCAGGCCTGGTTCCTTCACACCAAGGCCCAGTGGTAGAAACTGAAGTACGCAGAAGCAACAGAATCAAAGCCCAGAATAAGGGGTTCCGGAGGGGCTCATGTGCTGCTAAAAACTGTCTTGCATGCTCCCATATACCACCAGCTATACCCACAAGCATCATCAAAAACTTAGGTGAGAATTTTGCAAACATGCCGCAAGCAAGTCTGACAGAGGAAATGCTACAGAAGAAGAGGAAAGGCAAGAAGACAGTGGTGAAGAAGCAAGTTACAGGGAAGAAGCCCAAAGATGGCAAGGAAGATGACAAGGAGAACAAGTCCAAGCCCAATGAAGATACAACAAACAAGAAACAGAAGAACTGACCTTTTGGGCCTCTTTTTCTTACTAGCTACCCTTTTTTATTTTTTTCATGAACTTGTTTCTATCTTCAGTTTCAGTACTAGTTGTTTAATGGTGGTTATGGACAAAGTTAATGTGGGTTTCTCGCTTTATTTTGCTCCTACCAAGGATCCCTCTTATCTAAACTTGCACTTGTCCATCAAGTTTCACAACTGGTCACCCTTCCAGTGTGGGGAATGGTTTCATGTTTGTTGCAACATCTGGTGGGGTTTGATGACTGATTATTCTCTGCAAATTTATAAGTCTGCTTTTGAGAGGAAGGAAATAGCTGGCCTTGTGTTGAACACAAAGGCATTACTTCCCTCATACAATATTGGTTTAAATGGATAGTACAACCAATACAAACAAAAGAGACTGGAATGTGCTGTGCTGGAATATTAGAGGCCTGAACTTAGATAAAAAGTGGGATTTTGTTAGGAGAAAAATAGTGGAATCCAAGTGCGATGTCGTCTGACTGCAAGAAACCAAAAAAGAGCACTTTGACATATCTTTTATCAAGAAATTCTGCCCAATGGCTTTTGATAGTTTTGAATTTTTGCCATCAGTAGGTGCATCAGGGGGTTGCATTACAATCTGGAAAAGTACAAAATTCCATGGCACTCTTTCTTTCGGTAATGATTTTGGTATCTCGGTTGAATTCACATCCAAACTCTCGGGTGCAACATGGCTTTTAGCCAATGTCTATGGACCATCAACAACAGAAAGGAAACCAGAATTCTTGGATTGGCTCATCAATATAGAAATGCCTGAAACAATGGATTGGCTCATCCTTGGTGACTTCAACATGATGAGATCCCCTGCAGACAGGAACAAGCCTGGAGGTAATGTCAACGAAATGATAGATTTCAATGCAGCCATTAGTCATCAGGGACTCATTGAAATTCCACTCAAAGGGAGATCATACACATGGTCAAATAAACAAGAAAATCCTTTGCTAGAACGTTTGGACTGGTTTTTCACATCAAATTGTTGGACAGTCAATTACCCCAAAACCTTGGTCACCCCAATGTCCAGAGACACTTCCGATCATGTACCATGCTTGGTTACTATAACATCAGCAATTCCTAAAGCCAATGTATTTCGTTTTGAGAAGTTTTGGATGGAGCACGAGGACTTCTTGAGAATAGTGCAACATTCTTGGAATATCCTTGTGTATCAAGAGGACAAAGCAAAAAAATTGATGGCCAAGTTCAAGAATTTGAGAAGGGTTTTGAAGGCATGGCAGAGGCAACTATCTAATCTAAAGCAAACCATTGGCAACACAAGCTTCTCATTTTCCTGCTAGATCTCATTGAGGAAACGAGAGACCTGACACTACAAGAGTGGAATTTTAGAGACTTGCTGCAGCAACACCTAGCATCATTACTCAACAAGCAAAAAATTTATTGGCAACAACGAGGCACGGTGAAATGGGGGAAATTTGGAGATGCAACCACTGAGTTTTTTCATGCAAGAGCAAGTATAAACCATCGTCATAACACTATCACTAGTTTATCTGCAGATGATGGCATTGAACACTACGAACATGATGCCAAAGCAAAGATCATTTGGGAAGCCTTCAAGGAACGACTAGGCACATCAAAAACAACACAGATGCACTTCCAACTTGATGATCTCGTACACCCAGTGGAAGACTTGACATGGATGGGTGACCCATTCACAGAACAAGAGATTAATCAGGTGGTTGCTGACCTGCCACACAATAAATCACCTGGTCCTGATGGTTTTAATGGAGACTTCATTAAGAAATGCTGGCACATTATCAAAAGTGATTTTTATGAACTGTGTACAACCTTTTACGATGGTGATGTCTGTATCCAAAGCATCAATGGCTCCTTCATCACCCTGATCCCCAAAAATGATCATCCAAGCAAAGTTGGGGACTTTAGGCCCATTTCTCTTCTCAACTCTTCCATCAAGCTTATTACCAAAATCATGGCAAACAGGTTACAAACAGTCATAATGCAGCTGATCCATAGAAATCAGTACGGGTTTATCAAGACAAGGGCAATTCATGACTGTTTAGTATGGGCATTTGAATATCTGCATATCTGCCACAAGTCAAAAAAAAAAGAACTGATCCTTCTCAAGCTAGATTTTGAGAAGGCTTTTGATAAAATTGAGCACCAAGTCATCATTGAAATTCTGCAGCACAAAGGCTTACCCCCAAAATGGATTCAATGGACTAAACAAATTTTAGACTCTGGCACATCGGTTGTTCTTCTAAATGGAGTCCCTGGGAAGGTTTTCCACTGCAAACGGGGGGTTAGGCAAGGTGACCCTCTATCACCTCTGTTATTTGTTTTAGCTACAGACTTACTACAATCCATCATGAACAAAGGGAAGGAACAAGGACTCTTCAGGTTGCCCATTACGACAGGTGGAAATGACTTCCCTATAGTGCAGTATGCAAACGATACTTTGCTTGTAATGGAGGCATGCCCAAGACAATTGGTGGCCCTCAGAGCTATCCTCAACACTTTTGCTGATTCGACTGGCCTCAAAGTGAATTACCACAGATCTATGATGATTCCTATAAATGTTGCTGCAGAGAAGAGTGAAATTCTAGCAAGAACTTTTGGTTTTCAACAAGGTACCATGCCTTTCACATACCTAGGCTTACCATTGGGCACCACTAAGCCCTCAGTTCAGGACTTTATGCCAATAGCTCAACAAGTTGAAAGAAGATTGGTGTGCTGTTCTCAATTTCTCACTATGGCTGGTAAAATTGAAATGGCCAATACTTGCCTCACTTCTATCACTACATATGCAATGTGCACAATGAAAGTACCAGTTACAATTGTGGAGCTCTTAGATACTTACAGAAGACATCTGATATGGAGAAGCAATAATGATATCAATGCTAGAAAGCCACCACTGGCGGCATGGGGTATGGTTACAAGATCAAAGGAACAAGGAGGGCTAGGAGTCAAAAAACTATAGAACCCAAAATGATGCTCTACTTCTCAAGCACCTGCACAAGTTTTTCAATCGACAAGACCTTCCTTGGGTGCAGCTGATATGGGATAATTACTACAGCAATGGGAAGCTACCAGGAATGCAGAAAAAGGGCTCGTTTTGGTGGAGAGATGTGGTCAATCTTCTGGATTACTATAAAGGAATGGCTACACCAACAGTCATGAATGGCCAAACAGTTCTGTTTTGGGAAGATGGTTGGCACCAAACCCCTCTCAAATTCATGTTTCCAGAGCTTTTCTCCTTTGCCAAGAAACCATCAATACTTTTAAATGAATTTCTGTTGGAGGAGGACATGTACACTTTATTCCACCTTCCATTATCAGAGCAAGCATTCAATCAAGCCCAGCAACTCAGGAACATCATACAAACAGTGAATTTACAACAAGATAAAGACATATGGTCATACATCTGGGGAAGTAATATCTTCCAGTCATCCAAGGCATACAAAGCTCTCATGGGTCACATACAAACACACCCAGCATACAAATGGATTTGGAAAAGTAACTGCCAGCCAAAGCATAAGGTCTTTTTCTGGTTATTGCTCAAAGACAGGCTAAGTACGAGAGGACTGTTGAGAAGAAAAAACATGCACCTTGATGACTACAAATGTGAGCTTTGTATACTGCAGAGAGAAGAAACACTCAAGCACCTCTTTAGCAAGTGCAATTTTTGCAAAAGCATGTTGGTAGTGGATTGGAATCAACATCCCACAAAACCTGCAGGTGCAACATGTTATCAGGTGGTTAAAAAGGAGATTGGTGGTACCTTTCTATATGGACATTATTATCACCATGGCATGGTCGATTTGGGTCACTAGGAATGACTGGATCTTCAACAACATTGATCCAACAGTACCAAATTGCAAAAGGAAATTCATAAAAGAAATGAATCTGATCACCCTACGGGCTAAACAGAAGCACTGCGAAAGGTTACAAGAATGGATTAATCAATGGAGATGACAAGATCAAGGCTCAATTTTTTGCTACTTTTTTTACTCTTTCTGTACTTTACCTTTTTTGTCCCTTAAGTTCTTCTCGTCGTCTTTGTAAGACCTTTATTTTTTACTAATGCAATATAATCTGTAGGGGCTTTGCCCCTCCAGTTCCTTAAAAAAAAAAAGGTAATAGGATTGGTTGAATTGGACTGAACTGTGCAGTGGGCTTGGCTCAATCGATTAGCATTCCTGACTAAGGGCTTGCTATTTGAATGGTACAGGAATGGTTTGGAAATTACTGTGAAACAAATTATAGAGACTAGTGTGCTGTGGCATGGGGAAATATAGGGCGGCTCCTTCAAAATAACAGGATGATGGAATTGGCCTAGTTAGCATTTAGATTGCAAGTATGAAGTGGTCCGGAACACTGGTGCATATGCATCTGTCAGTTGTATTCAACCAGCTAGTTATAACACCAGTGTGTGTGTTCAATAGGATTAATAGGACTCTGGTGGTGGAGTTTTTATGCGATAAAAGATAGGACTCTGGTGGTGGAATTTCTATGAGATAAAAGATGGGTAGTAGGATTAGGAAAGTTTTAAGTACTTGCGAGGTACGGCACAGAGAGATGCTAATGTAAAGATTCGCGGGCAGCAAATCACCTATGGTGACAGCTCTAATTAATCTTTTGGAAACGGCACAACGAACTAGTGTAAAGATACATGAGCAGGTGAGCTAGTCTTAGCGCAATCTAATTTGGAAATGAAATAATCACACAAAGGAGGATTTGAGCTTACAAGGGAATTTAGCGGCTCCTGTTCTTGGTAATGGAAGAGGAAACGATCAAGCAGCTTGCTCTAGCTTGTTGCATTGCTTGGCGTGAGTGGAGGAAGAACAGAGGAGCAAGGCAGCTGCTAGTGATGTTTATCCGCCAAGCTTCTACAGGAAGGTAGCTAGGACACGATGCTGTTAGAGTTACAACTCGTGTGTGTAAACGGAAACGGCCGTGCCGGCCGTAGGTGACGAGGCGTGCATGCAGATGACCAGCAGAGCAACCAGATGAGGCAGGGCAGGGGACACGGTGTCAAACTCCAACGGCGAGTGACGCTCAGCTGCCGGCAGTGTGTACGCAAGGACTAATAGCCTGTGCACATCGGCAAGGACTGGATAAATAATTCTCTAATGGCCGGAATAATTATACTACTAATGAACTGGACAGGTTAAACTAAAGACGGGTTTGGCTGCTAGGTGTTCCATGTACGTACAAGTCATTGGACACTATTAAAGGATATTTCAAGTGAGATACAAGCTCAAATAAACCAAATAAAATCAGAAGTAAAGCTCAAGGTGTTGTGAGTGCTAGAAAGAGCAGAAGAAAATATGCAACACTCAAGAACAGACTTTGCAAGCAATCGCGAAAAAAAAATTAACCCAAAATTTTAGGATGTCACACCTATTTCCCTTCAGCCTCTCTGCTGCCTTCACTATTCTCCTAGTCACCGTATGATACGGTGACTTCATCTCTTCTAATATTCGCCAACTGCCAAGTCTCTAAAAATATTACGGTGCTCACCGTATCATATGGTGACTGCGCACCCAACCACTCGGTGAAACCAAATAAACTCTTCTTTTTCTGGATTTTCTCTGCCTATTATCACCGTATCATACGTTGACCCTCACCATATCATACGGTGGTCATTTCTCCTCAACACTGTACCAAATCCCAACTCTCTGGAAATATTACGGTGCTCACGGTATCATAAGGTGATACCCTCAACCATACGGCGATCATCCAGAAGTCTTCTGCTCGTAGTCTTCTTCTCCAATAGTCACCGTATCATACGGTGGTCTCTGGCAAGCTGAATTTGATCTTCTCGTCGATCCCCTTCTTCATCTTGCCCCGAACTTGGCTCCTCATCTTCTTTTCTGCCACCCTAGCCCTCTGAGAGACTAGTGTGCATCCAAAGACCTTTACGACTAGTGTGCTCTAAAAGAAACAATTCGAACCCTCTTGATAGTCTGTTTTTTCCTGTGGACTCAAGCTATCATCTAACCAAGTAACACTTGCTTGGATCTAGAACATCCTTAGCCTTGATCCATATTGCTTCACCGCAACTCCATGAAGCTCAATGTCCCGAATTGATGAGGCAACCAATCATCGAGATAAACAATAGAGAAAGGTTGGCGCAAACTGTTGACGGTCGTTACGGACCAATTTGGACCGTCAATTTGCTCAATAAATGAGAAAGACTGGACATTTCTTACACGCATATTATTTAAAAATAACCTATTGCCACATGTACCTCTAGATTTTAGTGTGCAGGTGGAATAAGGGAGAAATCCAGGTGAAATCATGCCCAAAGGCGATGAAACAACACTTCTACAAAACAACGTTCGCCGCGGGAATGCAACTTCAAGACAAAC
>LAPY01001857.1:82806-93039 GCA_000970635.1 Eragrostis tef | reverse complement strand
GCGACCCCGGCCGATGGCCCGGCCGGTCCCGCGCGTGCTCCCGTGCACAAGCGCATGACAACACTGCGCCGACGACGGCGAATGGAGATTGGCCGCCGCGCCGCGCGGAAGCGGAACGAAAGGGAAAGCCACCGCCACGGCGCCTCACCCCACCGGGCAGCCGGACGGCCGCACGACACGCGCGTAGCTGCCGACTCGACTCGAGCTGCCCAACCGCTCGTCCGTTTGCGATTTGCCCCGCGCGGCTGGGGCCGCGACGCCGCGACGGGCAGACACCACCACAGTCCACAGCCTCTCCTCTCCTCTCCTCGCGTCCAGCCGCAGCGGGAGGCGCACGCAGACGCATCCACGCAGGCGTTGGCCTCGCTCTGGCTTTGGATTTGGCTCCGGCCGTGTCCGGTACTCTTCGGTCCCGTGCGCCCAGTGCGGGGCGTTGGGTCTGTGATGAGTGGAGGTGGACCACGTCGCCCTGTCACGACCTAATCTGGTCGCTCTCGCCATCAAATCCCACGCATTTCTTCTAGTATTTTCCATTGACCCCCGGCGAGACCGGCTCCGGCCCCGGCCCGGCGCCCCCGGTGCGGGGAGTGTGTCAGCGCAGTGGTAAGTAACAGGCGCACCACCAGGAGTGCGTGCGTACGTTACAATCAGTGAATGTGAATCAAAC
Organism: Eragrostis tef; assembly: GCA_000970635.1. Lineage (NCBI taxonomy): Eukaryota > Viridiplantae > Streptophyta > Magnoliopsida > Poales > Poaceae > Eragrostis > Eragrostis tef. The sequence goes on along the minus strand of LAPY01001857.1, from coordinate 92,372 downwards.
CCTTTTGGTTACGCACTACTAACCCCGGGTCAAAATTTAGTTTACTACTAGCAGCCTGCAGCTCCGGATCTGGAATAGACATGTCATGCCTTGTGTTTCCGACACTGACAATTTAGGCTCGTATTTGGGTCATTGAAAATTTAGGCTTGCGTATGATAGAGCCTTGCCGATCAGGATAGATAAGCTGGAGGTTTCATCGCCTCAAACAGGACGCTGTCGGGAGTGGGTTCTCTATTACTAGTATCGTTGAAAGTTGAAACTCTGAAACGCTAGTTGAGCTACTATATTTGTAAAGCTCCTTTCCCCGTGACGTTTTTCCAGCAATTTATGGAAAAAAGTAAAAAAAAATACTTTCAGACAGGAACATGTCACTTACTGGAAATGTTATATCTTTTACCTGCCTTTTGAAGATGAGGTGTACACACAACACTGTTCTGTTACATGAAAGATGAAACACGCCATAGATGTATGTATCACGGTTGTCTGGGAGTATCTGTCGAAACCGAAACTTTTTCGTGTCTCCTACATACGAATCGTTTTGTTTCGATGATCCTTCTATAACTGCTCCTACATATGAAAACCGATGAAACGTCAAGGCAAAATCACACTAGTTCTCATGGTTAAAGCATCACGTATCTCTTATTGCCTGCGTTGCGCCTGTTGTTTTCAGGAGTATAAATGACGCCCATCATCTAGAATTTTCCCCAAACATCATCATTTCCACCTTTAAAAAGCCTTAGATGGAAGTAACAGAAACATGTCGCGACATCACGTCTCAGATCTAACCACTGGCACTCCAAAAACGGAATACTGCTGGTGGCTGCCGGTGCTGCCCAAGTTCGTTACTCCATTCGGCTCGCTGCAGCCTGCCCACCTCGTTTGACAAATCAGCCGTAGACCTTTGTCACCGTCTAGATAATTGCAAGTCATATCTCAGCTCTCGACCTTCAGAAATGAGCTTGAGCATTTGCAGCTGCACACCTGAACCGTAAGCAATTTTTTTAGCATCCCCTGCACCGGATATCGTAGTAATTAGACCGACCAGGCATGCAGGTTACGGGTTTTAGTCTCAGCAAAGCATGCAAACCCGTGTGAAACTGCGGATGTTGAATGCTGCACTCTCCCCTTTCAAAATGATTTCTTCGCTTGTTTTTCAGCGAGAAGTTTTCAAGGAACTGCGTAGTACAAAGTAACGCGACGGGGACCGCAGCGCATACACCCCTGACCCCTGTCTGACCCATCCAAAGCCCCCAGCTCTCGTCCTGGTTCCGAACGCCACAATACGTTCACGCTCTTGTCGTGTTGCTTGGCCTCTTCCCGCTATTTATTCTCAGGCCAATGTGGGTGTGGTTAACCATGTAGCTCGACTATGTTCTTTCTTACAGCAACGAGCCCTGTTCCATTCAATGTCTGTGACATTGTTACGGAGCTTGTGGTTTTCTTTTTGGTTTTCTTATAATTGAAACAATTCATTTGTCCTTTGTTGTAAGTATAAAATAGGTGCATGAAAGCTTTCAAGGATACATCATATCGCCATAAGAAAAAAGACATACTCATGTTCGTCTGATTGTGGTTGCGCTGCTTTTGTTGAAAAATAACTATGAACACTGTAGCTGTTGTTGCTGCTGCTACAAGCTGCAAATAAGCTAAGCAGATGAAGGTGGAATAGTCAGACTACTCCATAAAGTAACACTTAAGAGCAAACTAGCAGGAGTACAATTATGTCAATGCAAAAATAATATATATAGAGAGATATCAGAATAACAAGACCATTACAAAAGGTGCTTTTCTTGCAGTTGGGTGAATGGGTGGAAACTGATTTAAGGGAACAAAGCCCTACGCCACCACCAGTCACACACAAATTAGGATTGGTAGAGCCCATATCTGTGCCCTGCCTTGCTGGCCTGAGCTCTCCCCCCTCTCTCTTGTTGCTTCTTTTAATGGGTTTTTTGTCTCCTTGGATTTGTGCTTGTGCTCACCTGGGCGTATACTTCTCTGCATGAGAGAGGGAGGAGGCCTCTGAGCTGCTTCGTCGAGCCTTCAAGATTGGGCAGAGCTACCGGGAGAAAGTAAAAGGGAGCTCGAGGGGGGAAAAAGGAGAATTTTTTTATCCAACTTCTCGCTTGATTCTCTTTGATCCCGGAGAGCAGCCGCCAGTCCAACTAATCCTTGCTGTTCGTGTACCCGGGCTTGATTGCTCTCCAGATCTGAGGCACCTGTCCGGTGGATTCCTAGAATCCGAGCACGAACTCGACAGGGAGTTCTTAGAGCAAAAGGTGAGCCCCTTTTCTTCTCCCTCCTCATCCACCATTGCCAAACTATCGGCCAGTGAAGTAATCGTATAGTCCTTGCCTCGTTTGGTAAGCTCCAATTGTTGTTCCTTGATCCGAATTTGTTCTGTGTACTGGATGATGATGCTTTATACGTAGTACGATATTATGAGCTGGATGCAATTTCTTGATCCTTGCGTATGATCCACCAGCTCCCGATTTTAACTCGTTTTGATTCCTTTTGGTGTTTCGATTTCACAGAGGAGGAAGGAGTTGAGCCGGACGGTGGACATAAGGGTGGGTTGGGTATCGGTGGATGCCGTCAAGAAACCGCGTGGAGGGGAGGACGATGAGATGAGGGATGCTGGCCGCGGTGATGGATTACTTCAAGTCCTGCTGGGGCCCGCGATCTCGGGCCGGGCACCGGGGCAAGGGCTCCGATGTGGCCGGCCGGCAGGACGGGCTTCTCTGGTACAAGGACGCCGGCCAGCTTGTCACCGGGGAATTCTCCATGGCGGTGGTGCAGGCCAACCAGCTGCTCGAGGACCAGAGCCAGGTGGAGTCAGGCCCGCTCTCACTGGCTGAGCCCGGGCCACAGGGCGCCTTCGTCGGCGTCTATGATGGCCATGGCGGCCCGGAGACGTCCCGGTTCATCAATGACCACCTCTTCAACCATCTCAGAAGTAAGGCTCTACTGAATCCTTATTCCCGTTTCTTCTCAGTTTTGGTGGCACTAATTGTGATGATGCAGGGGTATCAGATATTAACTTTTGTTGTGTTACTTAGTTCTTGGGTTGCACCGTTGCATTTGTATGACTATTATCATGATGATAATGATTATGTCGCAAAAGGTGCATTGTTATAATTTCTTTTATAACTTAAATAATCATTGGTTCAGTAGATCCGATTTGTAAATTTGCATCGGATAACAGGTGCTACCTGTCATTTTGTGTTATGATTCTCTTTAATTGATTATGTGGCTTAGTGCTTATACTGTCTTTGTGAATGTGTTTCACTTCTTATTATTTGTCTTCTTTATCTGTTTCATTGTTTGATAAACTATTCTTTTTCTTTCCAGGATATGCAACTGAGCACAAGTGCATGTCAGCGGACGTGATCCGGAAAGCTTTCCAAGCAACTGAGGATGGCTTTCTTTCTCTAGTCAGCAAAGAATGGCCAGTGAAGCCTCAGATTGCAGCAGTCGGCTCTTGTTGCCTAGTTGGTGTAATTTGTGCAGGGACTCTCTATGTTGCAAACCTAGGTGATTCGCGTGCAGTACTTGGACGACTTGTCAAAGCGACTGGAGAGGTTTTGGCCATGCAGTTGTCGTCGGAGCACAATGCGTGCTATGAAGAAGTTAGACAAGAGCTGCAGTCATCACATCCCGATGATCCACATATTGTGGTTCTGAAACACAATGTTTGGCGTGTGAAGGGTCTCATCCAGGTAGACAAAGATTTGTACTAAGATATCAAATTTCTAATTTTGTCACTTTATGGTGTAGACCCGTCTAGCTAATTAATATCTAAAAGTCTTCTTACTTTTGACACTATCTGTTGCTCTCGTCATGATTCCACTATCCTCATTGTGGGGTATGGATACTTACTTTTGTATTTGCATTGTTTCCTGTAAGTTAGGTATTAGGTAAGTTCTCATCCCTAGAGCAAGTTATCTGCCTTTTTTGTAGTTATATGTCATCATAAGGTCCATTATCAGTTGTCTGTAACCTTGAAGCATGCTAGTAATATATCTCGAAATAAATGTAGGTGGTAAGATGTAACTTGTGGGGCAATATACTTCTGCAACTGATGCCACTTGTCCTCACCCTTAACCTTATTGTAACCTTATTGTTTGTGCTTTCACTTAGTAAAAGGTGACCGCACCAACCATATGCAGTAGAAAATGATGTATACAGCATGCACACATGTCACTATTGATTGATATTATTTTCTTCATTCACATAACCATCAAGCTGAATTTATCACCATCATCGAGTTTCTATTGGTTGTCCTTATTCCTTTTGCCTTGTCAAATCTGCCATATAACTTATGAGGTGTGATCATATTCTACAGATCTCAAGATCTATCGGAGATGTATATCTAAAGAGACCAGAGTATAACAGAGAACCTCTTCACAGCAAATTTCGGCTTCGGGAAACCTTCCAAAGACCGATTCTTAGTTCTGAGCCTCAAATTACTGAACACCAAATACAACCAAATGATCAGTTTGTCATATTTGCCTCTGACGGGTTGTGGGAGCACCTCAGCAATCAGGAAGCAGTTGACCTTGTCCAAAGTAGTCCCCGTAATGTATGTTCTCTCTCTACAGCTGCTACGGTCGGAATCAAATTTACTTTTGAGGCTAATACTGTTCCACTTTATTGGATATTTGATCAACATACATTGAAAAATGTCATGCCTTATAGCTATTTTTCTCTTAACTAAAAGAATAGCATTTTGACAACAGTTGTCTGAATCGAGCCACAGTGGTAGTTTTTTTGTTCCTCGGTGTTAGAATACAAAAGTGCATATAAGCTATCACATGATTTGTAAAGTGTAGTTGTTTCTGACAATAGCCACAATAGTCTGTTATCTGATTAGCTATATTCATGTGAAATAAATGGAGCCATTACTGAATTTCAATGTCTTAAGCTTCTGGTCTCAAAAAAAAAAATGTGGCTTCTAACTGCCCCCAATTCTGTGGTTGCCTATTTTTGTTCACAATGGACTTTATCATGCATTGGAACAGAATATGGAACAACATAGCACAAGTTGTTTCTTTAAACTGATCACATCTCCAGATTGCTTCTTGTTATGAAAATCCATTGTCTTTTGACCTGCGATGGTTTGTGTCCTTATAAGAATGCTGTGATTTCTTTTCACCAGGGGATTGCTCGAAGACTAGTGAAAACTGCAATGCAAGAAGCAGCCAAGAAAAGAGAAATGAGATATTCAGACCTCAAGAAAATTGATCGTGGAGTGAGGCGTCATTTCCATGATGATATAACTGTCATTGTGGTATTTCTTGATTCAAACGCCATCAGCAAAGCTGCTTGGAGCAAAAGCCCTTCGGTTTCTCTTCGAGGGGGTGGTGTCAGTGTTCCTGCGAAATCCCTTGCTCCTTTCTCTGCTCCAGCACAGTTGAACAGCACCTACTGAGCAAGCCATACTCAAGCCGCTGATCAGGTGTAGTGTAACACCTGATATGTTGCTCTTTGCAAAACTGTTTAGACTCCGTCTGGTAATTAGTGTACTGATAGCGAGGTATAAAATTAGATTATTTCTTAGCAACGCAATCCTCTTTTTCTTCTTTATTTTTATCCTTTTCTCTTTACCCATGAGAGATCAGGTGGTTGTAAATTGTCCAGAACATCTTTCCGTAATAGTTCACCATATCCCCTTTTTTCGTGTTGATATGAAGGCAACATCACCTCAAGAATAGTTCGGTGCATGATTTGACCAGTTCAGATCGAAACTTCTGATAATTTGTAGTATGTTGCTCTCAAGGTAGGTAATGACAGCATGATCTCCTTCCACTTTTTTATTAATAAAAATCTGGACGCGTGGCTTGACCATTTGGTTGATCCGGCTAGTGATTTGAGACAGCTAACAGCACCAGTGTACTGACATGAATATCACTTAGTACAATGTCACAGATTTTACGATCCTGAAGGTTTGTGGCATGTCGGCACACGAGTGGAAAAGACGGAACAGTTGAAGGGTAAAATGACAAGCCTTTGAGTGAAAGTTAAGCTGTGAGCTCAATTTGGGGACAGCGATCCTGAAAAGTTCAGCATCACGTCGAAATTCTAGTTCAAGATAAGAATGTTTATGACCCATATCACACCATCACAGAAAAATAAATGAATAATGTAATAGACCCGAAAAGAAGCAGGTGCAATAAGGCCATTCTCATTTGGTAACCGAGCTTGCTGGGTTTCGTGACCTCTCTCCTCATAAAATTGCTGATGTGACAAAATTTATGAAATCCGACCTCAACACAAACAGTGGAGTCATTGTTGAAGTGAATTACTGTAGGTGTACAGTGTACTACGAAGTTAAGTGTAGAGAGCTGCTCAAAATTGAAATGATCTCCAGCCAGGGAGCAGCAGCTTTTGGCTCATCAGAGAAACTTCATTCCAATTTCGAAGGGATGAATGATGCAGTTCGGTGAGGAAAATGCTAATTTAAATTTCACATTCCACAGGTTTCATTAAGCAACATCGAGATGGAGCTTGAGAGAACTAGATACAAGTGATAATCTATAAAGAACAAGGGATGTCAAAGTACTGTTTGCTATACACAGCTGCTTCCATCTTGTATGGAAAATAAGCATTTTCGTGACCCCCTTTGAACTTGGTCGATTTCAGTTAATTACATGCCAGGTTGACAGAATGGTTCCTGATCCTATCTAACAAACAGAGACACCAACAATTGGGAGAACAGAATAAATTCACTGACAACAACAGCGGGGGAGTGGATGCCTAGAAAGGGCACGATATCAACCTGCAAAAAATTCTCCACAGCAGATCCGACAGTAGCTCCCGCTGCAAGTCCCCCAACCGTGATCAATGCAGCCTTACCTGCACAAAGGGCCACAGAAGTGTTTATGTCATTCCAAATCTAAGGATGAAGGTTGGCATACAAGAAGCAATGATCTAAATGCAGAACCAAGTTTCCACTCATAAGTAGGCAATGCCATAATAAGCACAAAAGCAGGTAGGACATCTCTAAAATTTTATGCCAGCGAATCTCACATGCTTACTATCAGCATTCTACAAATGCATTTCAAAACCAAGGATGTTCAGTAAAGTAAATGGCTGCAGGATCAAGTTATTTAGCCACACAGCTATAACACTAGTGATTAAAGATCGTGGGCAGTCATAATATATTGTAGCCAAACAATGGTAAGAAATTGTGAACCTTCTAAGCATGGTCAGCTTTAGGGCTACTCTGAACAAACAAACCATTGCTTTCACTAATTATGTATTTTTCTTCAAAGTGTGTACGTGCACAACCATCTGGTGAGAATCTGATATGTTTCTTACTACTGTACAACAGAAAAAGGTATTTGTTTCTGATCTGCAAATTATATGTAGCACCTTGAAACTGAACCAATTTTTTTCCCCTCATGAACCCATAACTCTTTCATCGAATTTCTACGGTCCCCCAAAGCCCATCAAATGGCCCAATGGCAGTATGATTTAGGTACACACTAAAGGATAGTCATCATGGAAAGAAAAATGAACTATGTTTGATTTGACTGACCTCCCATGTATTTATAAATTTCATATATAAGTAGAGGAGCTCTAAATTCTGTTAGTGTGCTCTAAAATAAATCGTATCTCATGATTTAGATTATATATGCACACCATGTGAAGTATTGGTTTGTATAAAAAGAAGCATCACATTGCATAAAGCAAGAGGATAATAAATTTTTCATGAACCATGAACAAATGCATTGTTTTATGAGAATAACTCAGTGTCAATAATGATATAGGAATCACTTCAATATTTAGAGGAGCATTCTGTGATTCCGCAATACAAAGTGTGGAAGCATTGTACAAATATTAAGAACAAATGTTCACAGTGTACCAACATAAGGTATGGGATAATATAAATTATGGAGGATCAATTTACCTAAGTTCATATTTTTCTTTGCCAGGAAATACAGTGATGCACCGAATCCTGTTGCTAGGATAAAGCCAGGAACATCAGGGGCGGTGTATGAAGATGGTAATGATGTTGAACTTCCGCTGGCGTATGTGAAAACCATCAGTGCCCCATAAACACAGGACTGGATGCCCAAACTGTTCGAAGATGGAGCCTCAAATGTAACAGGAGCATTTTTCATGGTTGCCTGCATCCACTGCGGGACTGTGCCTGCTCCTGCGCTTTTTACAGTTTTAACGTCAGCATAGCGGATGCTGTTATCAGCAACCTTTCCAGCCCTTCGCTGTGATAAACTTTGCATAAGCAGCATGTCATAGGCAGCTTCAACCTGTAAGGTAACGAGAATGGGAGTCAGACAAAGCATCATGGGAGCGGATGTGGTTGGATGCTGTGGTTCATATGAAGATCATGTGTTAGAACATCTACAATACTACATAATAATAATAATAATAATAATAATAATAATAATAATAAACTTAGCTGCCTTCGTTTCATACAATGATACAAGTTCCAATTCTGCTTGTCAGCCAACGTGAAATTGACAGCACATAATCAGACAAGGACATGAGAAACACTCACAAGCAAGTATACTTATCAAGTGGATGACTTGCAGAATAAAACAAAAAAGAACAGCAGATGGTTTACTGGAACAAGTAAGCTTTACAAATTAAAAAGAATCTCAGTAAGTTACATTAAAAAACAAGCACTAGAAACCAGTGAAATACAAGCTACAAACATTTAAACAACTCCCATCCTACGAAGCAGGTTACTACTTGAACAATGGCAACACATCTATAATCATCTCCACCATGTATATACAAAGAAATGTACCTATTTAACACTTAAGCTAGCGCGCGGAATAGTTTTTAGAGTCACGCATGATGCGCCACTCATCAAAACAAGACAATTTAACAGCCCCAATTCGCATGAGCCAACGAACAGACAGCCAACCACCAAATAAATGAGCTGGACAAAGTCATCATCTTTCTAAGTATGCAAGACATTGTATTTCTAACAAAATTTGTTTCTACATTTGAAAAAGTATGATATGTGCTCCCTCCATCCTTTAAATGATGACGTTATGACAGTATTTTTATTGCAAAATTGAACTAAAACCTTTGTCCTAACGACATCATTTAAAGGATGGAGGGAGCATATCACAACAATCCACGTCGTCTAAAGCGCTTCTGATTGATCAAGATAGCTTCGAATACTAAACTAGAAACATCAATCGGAGGTAGGAACAGTCCGCCTTTTCCCCTGAGCGGCTGAGCATAACAAAAGGCAGACGGGAATGGAATAATAAGGAGTGGACGAGAAGTCTCCGGTACCTGGGCGACGGCGTCCTGGTCATCCTTACAGGAAGCAAGGACAGCGTTCTTCGCTCGTAGGATTTCGTCAAAGGATGCGCCCTCGGCGACGCCGAGAAGCTTCAGCGCGCCCTCCAACGTCATCTCGAACGGCGCCGGCGATGAGTCGTCCGCCCGGGAGGCAGCCAGGCGAGGCGGCCTCCACCGCGAGCGGGGGAAGGCACAGCACAGCCCTGCCGCGGTCGTGTATCTGCGGAGGAGAAGGCTGCCGCCGCCCCCGCGGCCGGCGCCGCTCAGGGAGAGGGCCGGCGCCG
>LAPY01001857.1:62083-78686 GCA_000970635.1 Eragrostis tef | reverse complement strand
GACGCCACCATCGTCGACCAGTTCGCCGCCACCACCATCTCGCACATACCCAAGTCCTCCCCGCTCCTATGGCTCCACCTCCTCCTCACCGCCGCCGTCGTCGCCATCGCACATCTCTGCATCTCCCGTATGGAGGATGCGCTCCGGATCACCCGCTTCCGCGACGGCAACGGCAACCCCAGCGATCCCAACTCCAGCTCGGTCGCCGTCTTCACCATAATGATCCAGGGCATCCCCAAGACGCTGGCAGCAGACAAGGCTCCTCTCCAGGAGTACTTCGAGCACAAGTACCCTGGCAAGGTCTACCGTGTCATAGTGCCGTTCGATCTCTGCACCTTGCAGTATCTCATCGAGGAGTTGGGCAAGGTCCAGAACAAAATTTCTTGGCTGGAGGCAAGGTTGGGCGCCCGTGATCTGTTTGATGACTTTGCGCGGGACGAAGCAGCACATTCAGAGGAACATTGGCTTGTGAAGAGATGCAAAGAGCTATGGGCGATGGTTGCGGAGAGATTGGGGTTTACCGATGAAGAGAGGCTTAGGAAATTGCAGACTAAGAAGCTTGTGCTCGGCAGTAGGTTGTCAGATTATAAGGAAGGTCGTGCGCCCGGTGCTGGCATAGCTTTTGTGGTGTTCAAGGATGTGTACACAGCTAACAAGGCTGTTAGAGATTTCCGTATGGAGAGGAAGAAGACACCAATTGGCAGGTTCTTCCCAGTGATGGAGCTCCAGCTCGAGAGAAGCCGATGGAAAGTGGAGAGAGCACCACCAGCATCAGATATCTACTGGAATCATCTAGGGCTCAGCAACACTTCTCTAGGGTTGCGGCGGACCGCAGTGAACACCTGCCTCATTTTAATGCTCTTGTTCTTCAGTTCACCATTGGCAATTGTCAGTGGGATGCAAAGTGCGGCACGGATCATCAACGTGGAGGCTATGGATCATGCAAAATCGTGGCTTGTCCAGTTTCTTCCAAATGTCCTCATATTTGTGAGCATGTATATAATCATCCCGTCAGTGTTGTCGTACTTCTCCAAGTTTGAGTGCCATCTTACGGTGTCAGGAGAGCAGAGGGCTGCATTGCTGAAGATGGTTTGCTTCTTCCTTGTCAATCTCATTCTGTTGCGTGCTCTGGTGGAATCGTCGCTTGAAAGTTGGATACTTAGCATGGGGAAATGCTACTTGGATGGTCCAGATTGCAAGCAGATTGAACATTACTTAAGCCCATCATTTTTGTCAAGGTCCTCACTTTCTTCACTGGCATTCCTGATCACATGTACGTTTCTGGGAATATCTTTTGATTTGCTGGCGCCAATTCCTTGGATAAAGCACATAATGAAGAAATTTAGAAAGAATGATATGGTCCAGTTGGTCCCTGAGGAAAATGAGGACTATCAAGTGATGCTGAATGGTGAAGAAACTAATAATTTGACAGCACCCCTAGTGACGGACAGAGAAGACAGTGGTTTTCTGAATGGTCTTGAGGGTCATGATCTTTCATTATACCCCATAAACCGAAGCATCCACATGCCAAAGCAGAAATTTGACTTTGCACAGTACTACGCTTTTGACCTTACAATATTCGCACTCACAATGATCTACTCTCTGTTTGCTCCCCTTGTGGTTCCTGTGGGTGCTGCATACTTCGGCTACCGCTACCTTGTGGACAAGTACAATTTCTTGTTCGTGTACAGAGTCAGAGGATTTCCTGCAGGCAATGACGGGAAGCTGATGGACAGAGTGCTCTGCATCATGCAATTCTGCGTGATCTTCTTCCTTGCTGCAATGCTGCTCTTCTTTGCTGTTCAGGGTGATTCCTTGAAGCTACAGGCCATATGTACTCTTGGGATGTTAGTGTTTTACAAGCTGCTGCCCTCTAGAAGTGACCGGTTTCAGCCATCTTTGTTAGAAGGGATGCAGACAGTTAATAGCTTTGTAGATGGTCCTACGGATTATGAAGTTTTTTCACAACCTGACCTAGATTGGAATCTGTATCAATCCTGAAGCAAAACTCAAGGTCAATACACACCTTTGTTCTATACAATGAATCTTTCTTGCTTAAGGTCCCCAGTATATTACTCAATCACACATTCTTTCTGTACAGTAATCAATATTAACTACTCTTTGTATTTGAGCCGTATTTGTTTGGTCGGAAACTACAAGCACATGCATTTAGGTCATTTCGTGGTCTTTGTAAAGTTCCATGAGAAAGAAAAACAAATACTTGAATCTATCTAAGCCACATCTTTGTGCAATTTTCTTGTGTAAATTAAGCCCCTGAAACCGAATATTTATGTCAGATTAATGCTCCTCATCTTGATGTGTTAGGCATTTTCTGTGTAGATGAAGGCACCTAGAAGATTAAATTTAACAGGTTTAGGCTTATCGACTAATAAAAAAAAATGCTACAGAAAACTACCATGTCAAAAACTGAGGCAAGCTGTAGCATAACTTTTGAAGTTTATAATCGGGTCTTGACAAACATTTTAGCATCTGCAACTAGTGAGATATATCCCCTACATCTGAATCCACTACTAATTCAGCCTTTACTTTTCCCCTTTTGCACCTTGTTTTCAGTTTTTCACTTGGTAGTTTCCGTTGTACTCCCTCCGTTAGGGAAACAAAGTTTGTTCCCGACGGGTGATTTGTACTGGCCACAACTCATTTTCTGCTGTCAGAACGACTTCTTTCCCCGAATGGAGGGAGTATACTTTCCACAATGTTTCTTGGTTATCTTGTGTCGCCTGATACACACTGACTACTGTCAAATGTAAGATGATCTACCCCCTTTGACACAAGGAGACTTTTCATGGAGCAGCAAAAGTCAGTTCTGATGTTCATGAGTTCATCAAGATTGCTGCGCCTGATGCATATCTAGTACTGTAAAGTGATGGTATATAGCCGGCACTTTGTAAAACAATTTGTGAATTTATTCTGTTTGTCAAGACCGGGATTAAATTACGATATCATGATGATGCGTTGAGAGCTTGGGCATTGCGCATCAGATTTTTCTTCCCCTTTTCTTTTGATGATCAAGATTTCTGGCACTCCCTCTGGTTGGGAAATGAAGTTGTTCCCGACGGGTGGTTTGTACTGGCCACAACTCATTTTCTGCTGTCGGAACGACTTCTTTTCCCGAATGGAGGGAGTATAACTTTCCACAATGTTTCCCAGAGTCTACATATTGATGATTTATCTTGTGTGGCCTGATACACACTGACTACTAGCTGTCAAATGTAAGATGATCGACCCCCTTTGAGACAAGGCTACTTTTCATGGAGCAGCAAAAGTCAGTTCTGATGTTCATGAGTTCATCAAGACTGCTGCCCCTGATGCATATCTAGTACTGTAAAGTGATGATGTATAGCCGGCACTTTGTAAAACAATCTGTAAATTTAATTCTGTTTGTCAAGACCAGGGACGAAAATACTGTATCATGATGATGTGTCGAGAGCTTGGGGCATTGCGCACCCGATTTTTCTTCCCCTTTTCTTTTGATGATGAAAATTTCTGGCAAGAGTTTGGAATACTTGCAGTAGATGCTACTAGCTGTCAGAGAATTTGGAACCGTTTCCATTTGTTCCTCCTGTATAATCATGATCAGCAATTTTTGTCAGCTCGAATTAGATCAGGAGCAGTAACATTCAACGTCTCTATTCTTTGGTCAATGCTCTTGTCGCTCTACACGGCGAGAATCCTCTCTTTTTTTTTTCTTAGATGTACCCGGCGAGAATCTTGGAATTTCGAAGAGAAAGTAAACAGCGAGAGATGCGAGTGCGACCCGGAAGGAAGGAATCGACGAGATACGGATCCGGGAGCGTGGCGCAAGTGGGCCGTCCATCGTGGGCCAAGCCAAGGCCCCCCCGCATCTTGCGTGCGGTGCCTGTGCGGCGCGGCGTGGGATTCCAAACCTAGGACTCCGCACTCTTTCGTGCAAGCGTAGCACCGCTCGTCTTCCCTCACCTTCCCTCTCTGCCGGATCCTCCCCGCCGCCACACAACAAACTCAGATCCCCTGATCCGGCAGCAAGCACCGCCGAGTCAAGCAGCGGCTCGGTCTTCTGCGGCTCGTCCAGGTGAGAGCTGAGATCTTCTCCCCAATCCTCTACAGAATCATGCTCCTTCCTCTTGGAGTTGACATTTATTAGGCTGGATGTAGCGGTGATGGGGATCCCGTCGATCCCTGCTCCGGGACGGGTGTGGGGAGAAATTTTCGCCCGTGGGAAGGGATGGGGATGGGATTTTCGTTTCTTCTTCCTGGAACGGTAGCCTTGAATCAACTCAAGCGGCAGGCAGGGCGGCTGCCCTATTACGCCCTGTTGGTCGGTCCGCCTCTGCTTGTTTGCAGTGGCTCGTTCAAACACGTAGCTACTTATCCAAATCAATTGATCATGGTGTTAATGTACACTTGTTTTCTTCACATCACAGGTAGGAAGCCAGGTCGCTACGTTCGGGAAAGATGAGCAAAGGTCCGGCCCCGTTCGTCAGTATTGGGAAACGAGCAAAAGGCAAGCACCTTCCTCTTAAAAGACCTCCCAGAGTCTAGTTTCCTGTAGCAGCGCCTCAGGCTGTTTTATGCATTTTCTACGAACTGCTTGTTTGCTGCGTGCCTTGGTAATTCCTTGTTTTGCTGTGTCTTGTAAGAATAATTCAGTGTGCCTATATGAGAATCTTGGGTGATTTTAGAATCAAGTACACTTGAATGAGGGTTGCTGGGTGCCTGAGCCTGATATTACAGCCATTGGTGTGTTTCCAGTTACGACATTAGTTTGTTGTTTAGTTCCATAGACAACTGCCTATTAATGTGATTTCCTAAGAATCAAGTACACTTGAATGGGTGAGCTGGGTGACTTATATGACTGCCATTGGTGTTTTTCCAGTTATTGCATTAGTTTGTTTTGTAGCTCCATAGAGAACCATTTGTTGCATTGCTGTGATCTGCCTCAGGCTGTTTTATGCATTTGCCTACGAACTGCTTGTTTTCTGCGTGCCTTGGTAATTCCTTGTTTTGTTGTGTCTGGTAAGGATAATTCATTGTGTCTGTATGAGAATCTTGGGTGATATTAGAATCAAGTACACTTGAATAGGGTTGCTAGGTGCCTGATATGACTGTCGTTGGTGTTTTTCCGGTTATGGCATTAGTTTATTGTTTAGCTCCATAGACAACTGTCCATTACTATGTTTTCTTCAGAATCAAGTACACTTGAATGGGTGAGCTGGGTGCCTTATATGACTACCATTGGTGTTTTCCAGTTATTGCATTAGTTTGTTTTGTAGCTCCATAGAGAACCATTTGATGCATTGCTTTGATCTGCATAGGTGGGTTATGGACAGGGAGGCAATATCCCAATTCTGTGGGAGGCCTTTCTATACGATGGGCGACTTACGCACCTCTAGACTTGCATGTTAAACTATCTCCGCTGTTTCATGTCAGTCGGGAATAGTTACACTGTTCGTTTTTGCCTTTCGTTGTCTGCCAAACACATGAATTTTATGCTCAGTTATCAATGCTAACAACCAACTATGCTGATAATTTTGAATTTGGAATAACAATAATTTTCCTGTGCTCTGTATAGATATTTTGTACAAGGACTACAATTTCGACCAAAAGTTCTCTTTGTCGACGTCTAGCAACTCTGGTCTGGTAAGACATTCATGCTTTTACATGCAGTTTTGCTCTTTCATAAATTCCGTGAATTCATTTTGCTCATAAGTCATAACCTGTATTTCTGTTGTAGGGTATCACTGCCACTGGTGTGAAGATCAATGAAGAGTTTATTGGTGACATACGGGCGCAGCATAAATGTGGTAGAACCACTGTTGATGTCATAATTGATACCGATTCTAAAGTAGGCCCTTGTAATTTTTTTTAATTCTTAGTTATTTTAATTTTCTTTGCAATGCCTCGCTATCTAGGATTCTTTGTTTTCTGGATCAGAGCTGTTAATAGTGGCTCTGATATCACTAAATATCTTGCATGAATCATTAACAATTCGTTGCATCAGAAAATATTATGTACCCCAAATGGCAGAGATCCATGTGTTGATGATAGATATTAAGCAGAAATTACAGTGATAATGAACTTTTGCTGGTAGGCTATGGTTTTTAGTTCAGCGAGTGATAAAGATTGGGATCTGATGCGTGTGTTTTAAACTGGATGTCCTTTTTTGGCTAACATCTGCCTGGCTCCAGTATGTATCTAAATGTGAATTTTAGATAGATGCCTTTATATTTATAGTAGCTGTATTGTGTGTCCATCGTATTTCCATGCTGCATATCCTTATGTGCTTTATACTGATGTTCTTCCTTTGAGATAAAATTCAGCATCAGACATCCTTTCATAATGTATTTCTTACCGGTGTCTGCTCTTTTGCAGGTGTCAACCACAGTCACTGTTGATGAAGCACTCCCGGGCTTGAAGACTTCATTAAATTCTAGGGTTCCTGATCACAAGTCAGGGAAGGTTAGTAGTATGTCTTGCTGTAAAGGGAACATGAGCTTTACTGGAATGGACAATAAATAGCGAATGCATATTCTGACTGTTCGTAATGTGTTTTGATTACCTTAATGCTTTCAATCTACTTTTTTTTTGAGTTGGCTTTCGATCTACATTGAGTTGTCCATTTACTGTAATATTTCTTTCTCTTGATGTTTGTTAATACTTTTAATTTGTTACAGCTTGATCTGCAATACATTCATAATCGTTTTGCACTGAGTTCTACCATTGGTTTGGCATCGGCACCTTTGGTTGAGCTGGCTGCAACTGTCGGCACAAGTGAACTCTGTGTTGGTGCTGAGGTTGGGTTTGATAGTACTTCAGCTTCTGTTACTAAGTACAACTCCGGGATTGTGTACAACAAGTCGGATTTCTCTGCTTCTTTGCTATTGTAAGTTCTGCATTTTTTGTTGTTGTTGTTTAGAGATACAAAACATATTTATGCATCCCTGTGTTGTAATCAGTTTCCCTCCAAAAATAAAATAAAATTGTAATTAGTTACACATCTGATACCCATATAAACAGATAATTCCATGTCTATTTTTAGTTTTGTTATATATGCCTATTCTGTGCATGAAATCTTTTGCTAATTAAATGGATAAATTATACTTGTTGCAGCCTCTTCTATTGTTGTGCTGACTAATCTTTCCACCCCTTTTGGCCGTAGGGCTGATAAAGGAGAGACTTTAAAGGCGTCATATATTCACTTGTTCAATCCAACCAATGGAGCTACAGTGGCAGCTGAGGTCACACACAAGTTGAAAACAAAGGAGAACTATTTCACCATCGGGAGCTCTCATGCTCTTGATTCCTCAACGCTCCTGAAGACAAGATTCAGCAATACTGGGAAAGTTGGACTTCTCTGTCAACATGAGTGGAGGCCAAAGTCCCTTGTGACCCTTTCAGCTGAGTATGACCCAAAGGTGGTACATTCGCCTTCAAGATTCGGCGTGGCCATGTCACTCAAGCCCTGATGAGTCGGATCACCTCCTGTACAATGCTACAAGTGTTACATACTGTCTCCAAGAATGTATGCATTGGAGCGATACCTAGAAAAGCTCTCCGAATTTTAGCCTTTTTGGTCAAAAAAACCCTGATCCAAGGAATATTTTTTCTGGGAGTTGGACTTGTTTTGTTGATTGCGTCCATCAGAGGCAACTCCGCACCGAGAATTGAAAATACACAGAGGTTTGTAATTGCACAGAAGCATGACTCTGCGATTTTTCCCAGTTAGGGTAATCCGAACAAAATGATTTTGGAGGTGGCTCCATGCCTTGAGATTATGATGATAGCTGACAAATCTGAGTGACATGGAGTCAAGGACCATGTGTATCCTGCTGTTAAAGGGTAAATGCTGGATATCTTCCCCATTTGTTGAATTCATTAGTTGGTGAAATTCTTGTGTTTTATTGGTTCTTGTGAAATTCATGTATTCCATGGGGGCGCTATTGTTTTATCGCTCGATGTCCTCCAGAAAGTGCATTGGGTTCCACTGGTAAGATGTGAATGCGACTAGACTCGAGATCAGCCGATGGAAGCTTATCAGCACTTGGGGGGTAGAGGGCCGCGCTGCGTGTCCTCCACGATGCAAAGTCCCTCGTGACAGCATCCAATCTCTCTACCCACTGGTCCTCTCAAGCGTGTGCTCGCCTCGCTTCACTTGGCCCGGCTCTCTCCACGCCACGCTCCCACATCCCTTTTTCTCTCGTCCTGCTGCTCTATTCCTCTTCTTCCTCGCAGCGTTCTGCTACCGCCAAGTCAAACAAAAGGTCGAGTGACTAGTGGGTGGCCAGTGAGCTACAGGGATGGGCGCCATATCTGCGGCGACAATGGCGAGCTCGGCTCTCCTCCGGCCACGGGCGTCCCTCCGCCGCGCGCCACCGCCTGCTCCTAGCCGCCTGGCATTGCCGTCCCCACGGTTTCAAGTCGGCACTCGACAGGAGGAGCCGGCCCTTTCGGCGAGAAGCGAGGGTGAGCGGAGGGAGCCGGCCGTGACGCGGCTCTACTCGCTGGCGCCGTACCCTCTCCTGCTAGCCGCGCTGCTGCCTGGAGGTACAGACCCCGTCGTCACTTTTGTGTGCCATCTCGTCTCTAGAGTACACGCTCGGGGCTAATGGCTGTGTGCCATCTTTCGCTTGCGTCTTTGTGAACAGCTGAGCCTGTGACGGCCGTGTTCGCGCCGTTCGTGGAGCTGGTGAAGACGTTGGACCTCCCCGGCTGGCTCGTGCACTGGGGCCACCCCGGCAACATGGTACGTATCTACCGCCGCATTGTACTCAAGTTCTTCCGGTTTCAAAATAAAATGGAAATCGGTAAAATTACTCTTCGAATGCTGCAATGTTCCTAGACAAGACAAGGCTAAAGAGATCAAACTCTGTGTCTTCCAGAGGAGACAGAGGCCAGGGCAACCATATAGCTTTGTTGACGTTGCTTGAATCTACTATTCAAAGCCTAGCTGGTCCTGGTTTGAGTGTTGCTACGTTTAACTGACTCTGTCATTTCTTTTCAGGCTGTGGTGCTCTTTGCAATGGGTGGTTATGGGTCATACCTGGGCTTCAGGATCAAACTATCTGATGATCCTGTAAGTAGCACTAACCCATGTATAACAAAAAAAAATTATATCTTCTCTGCCTATGAACTTTGCCTCCCACCAAGAACACTGGTAGTAATTTAGGCAATGACACTTGCATACAGGAAGAGAAGGCCAAGGCCAAAGATCTCCACCCAAAGCTCCTTGCCGGCATGTTCTTCTTCTTTGCTCTCGGTGCCACTGGCGGGGTCACCGCGCTTCTTACCTCAGACAAACCAATCTTTGAAAGGTACTGCTCTCAGATCTCGCAACACAGAAGACTATTCTTCCATATGCAGAACTAAGGTCTCCTCCTGATTTTTTTCAATGGATTTGCAGTCCTCATGCAGTAACTGGAGTCATTGGCCTTGCACTTTTGACCATTCAGTCTATTCTGCCAAAATTGTTTGAGGTAACTTCAGAATATATATGAAACGACCTCCCCAGTTCAATATTTTGATTGGCTATTAACAGTATAGATTCCTCTTAAACTAGTGATGACTCGCATAGATAGCATGAATGACTTGTTTCTTTTCTAACGCCAGGGAAATCCAGGGCTTAGGACTACACATGGCCTACTCGGGAGTGGCATCATGACTCTGTTTCTGATCCATGCAGCACTTGGCCTGCAGCTTGGGCTCAGTTTCTAACTTTTGGCTAGAATACCTGAGGGTTTGCTTCTTTCTGATTGTTTTAGGAGGTTCCACTTACTCCAGTATTATCACACGAAGCATCCCTTTATAACTCAGAATAATGAAAGAGAAGCGAATTATCCTCCTTGTCTTTATTAGCGACTGCGGACAATGACACCATGAGATACTATAATATTGCACATGAATATTATTGTTGAAATGTCTTTACTCAAACAAAGGGAAAACTGAAGACAGAAAAGAACAATATAATGTTGCATACCCAACAACAACAACAACAACAACAACAACAACACACGATTGTGCCCAATAATGTTAACATTGCATCATTTGAACAACAGACGATTGTGCTATAGTCTGTCAATGACAGGAAACTTTGTGGCATCTTAATAATGTCAGTATACATGCTGATGCAAACTTAAAAAGAAAGG
Source organism: Eragrostis tef (assembly GCA_000970635.1). Lineage (NCBI taxonomy): Eukaryota > Viridiplantae > Streptophyta > Magnoliopsida > Poales > Poaceae > Eragrostis > Eragrostis tef. The sequence goes on along the minus strand of LAPY01001857.1, from coordinate 68,544 downwards.
AGCGTTTCTTATCTGTGATCGCTAATCATCAATGTACAAAATATAGCAGACAAAGAGTTTATCCTCACTCCTCAACTATCGTTACACCTGTAGCAAATTAGTCCTACTCCAGTCCAATGCGAACAAGAATGCCGTCACCAACATAATGGCAAAGCTTGCAATCAACTGCCAAGTAACCTGTTCCTCCAAGCATATCCAAACAACATGATGATGACCAACAGGCAGAAAGACGAGGTGGCAACAACAAATGGCCAAAAGGGGCCTACAGTAGTGTTCCCGTCCCCATTGCGAGGCAAGTTCATGCCAAATGATGCAGCAACCAATGTGTTGATGGCAATGCCAAAGGATACGATGATCATTACAAGATGAAACTGAATAAGTTCATTCCGTTGGTTGTCAAGTTGGATGTTGAGGTAGTCTTCTGTGTCAACAATATACCCTTGGGCCTGTCAAATTTACCAAATAAGAAAACACCATAAGAAATCTGGCTCTCAGGCCAAACATCATGTTAGCACCCATCATCCAGTGAAACTGCTAGTAAGCTACCTATTATTACAAAAATATAAAGGAATGCAACTGACTTTCAACTTTCACTAGTTTGTTTGATGATAAAAAGAAAGAAATCCTATGGACGATAATAGTGTTGTCAATTCAACCTCTGAATATATATTTGTAATGTCAAAGAATCCCCCAGGAAGGTATGATGCATGCAGTGAAAGGAAAGAACAGACCAGCACAATTCTGTTGCAAATTCCATCCAGCTGCGCGAAATAAGCTTCTAGTAACATCTCTAGGTTTCCTGCATCACTGTCCGATGGCACGCTTATACCAGCGCCCATGCTTTGCTTAATACTAGAATTTGGTCGAACCAGTCTCGTTTCTAAAGGGAACTTGATATTTGAAGCTTCGTGATGCTGACCTCTTGTTTTCTTTCTCGATAGGTGTAGCTGTGCCATGCTTTCATTATCATCCAAAAGATGTTCTACTTCATCTCTGATCTGGAATTTCATAACCCAATATAAATATTTTCACCAGAGTTCTAGCATGTTATACACAAGTACTTGTAAAGCCTTCTAGTACTTGTGATGACAAATATTAAATTTTTAATAGTATGAATCAATCTATCGTTGTTTTCACATTTCTAAACTAAAGATATTCATATCAAGTGTTTAAGAAACTTTCTCTATTTTCGGACTGGAGGAAGCATTTGTTATATTATGTTGACGGTCAACATATAGATGTTACTCTTCAGAAGTTCACAAATATTTCCTTGGGTACATGCACAATGGATAATGGTGACCAAGCAAACAAACAATAAACAACCAGTGCGAACAAAAGTTACGAAGTAAGGAGCATGAAGTGACAAGATGTGATACCTTGTGCACACCAGCAAGCAGACTAGTTAGATTTCTTTTCAGACTCCGAACACGCTCAAGATTTCTAGTGCTCACATTCTTGGTCAAATCCTCCAGCACAAAAATAGCTTGCCTGTTAAGATCAGCTACGCTAGAATTAAATGACATGCACACAGCTTCCAGGGCGAGCTCCAACACCTGAAACTCAAATGGAAGCTCACACTCGGCATCACTTTTAGCATGCTTGCCATCTTGACCATCAACAGGTTTGGTGCCAACGTCAACCTCCAGACTCTTCAATGGGAAATGCTGCCTCAATTTATCGACGAAAGGGAGAACCTCCCGACAAAGAGGCTCCAGTAGCAGGACTTCGTCAGCAGTGACAATTGCCCTTATGAATTCTAGATTGATTACCATAGCCTTCTCTCTAGCTGCAAAACAATCAAACCAGGATATGATCACAAATTAAGAGATTGGTGACCTGTACCACACTCACTAGTAGTTCATGGCTCTAGAAATATTCAATTTTTTGTGCAAGCCAAGGACCGAAGTTTTAGAGCATGATCTTCTCACCAAGGATGCTGGGGTGGCGAGAGAGAACAGGGCCGACGGCACGGAGGTCGCGTGTGTGCACACCGGAACGTTCAGCGACGAAGGCCTTGTCGCACATGAATATCTCGCATTCGCCGCGCCGGTCCAGCCGCATCCAAAGCCGGGCGGGCACCTTCTTCTTCCTCCTGGCAATGAAAGGCGGCGCCGGCGGCGCGGTAGGTGGCTTCGGGAGGGATGGAAGGCGGCGAACGGAGCGGGAACGCTTGGTGGACAACGATGGGAATGAGGAGGAGGGGGATAGGAATGGAGGCGGCTTCCTGCTGCCGCCGCCCGTTCGCCTCCCCATCGCGGCGGCGGGTAGGCGGCGACCATTGTGGAGAGGGGGCGGAGAAGTAGCAGTGAGGCTTTGGACAGCGCGGTGGCATGGGGGGAGCGACTGAGGCAGCCGACTGCGAGAGGCTTGGCTGCGAGCGGTGCCCCAGTGGCCGGCGGAGTCGACGAGAGATGCCTGCTTGTCTCAGAATTTGGCATAACTATAGGCCCAAGGTTATGGTCTCTTCCCGCGCGACAGATTATGGCCCGTTTACCCTTGGGATATTGGGCCTGCTCTGCTGAAACCCTATTATTTGCCTCTCAAACGAGATGGCGTGTTCTATGATCAGTCAAGATTAGGATTTTTTTAAATAAATAAATAAAATATGGCTCACTTCGTTAAGCCATGAACTCAAAAGTATTGTTATGAAACAGAGAAAATTTAAAAATTATTCAAGTCACTGGCGCCATATAGCATGCTAGTAGTAATATTGAAGATGCTACAGTTTAGAGACACAGCACCGAATTTGCCGCGCTAGAAATCCCTTTTGGACATTCTTTTCCAGATTCCCGTGCACGAGTACAACAACCCTGGACGAAGATGCCGTCCTGGCCCAAGCAAAGGACGGGAAAAACAATGATGTTTATGCTTCTTCCTCTGCTGAAACGCTGGACGCTTTCAGTCGTTTTCAGCCATTTAGGCTTCAGGCAGAATCAATTCCCCCTTCAGAGGCAACAACACATTCAGGGCCCAAACAAATCGTTATGATGCTCATCCGTAGAGATCCGTACTCAAACCCTGAGGTTCCGAACGCTTTCAGTCCTTTCACCGATTGGTGGCACCACCTCCGCGCCTGCATCAGAATTCAGAACGCCAACAAAAAGTCATGATGCATTGCTTCTTCCGTCGACGCAGCACTCGCTGCTTGCAGGGCAGAGGCCGCCGAGAGGCCAATCAACCACGGGTGTTTGCGCGCCGCGATTCTGTTCCACCGGGATGCAACAACGATGTTTGTTAACAGGAGTTTCTCGGTGGCTGCGGCCTCATTGGCCGTGCAGAACGCCACGAGAAAGGCGTGGTCATTGCTTGCCAAAAGCAGTGCTTGCACTGAATCGAAAACCTCTAGAGTAGCGCCTGTTTCTGGCGACGAGACGACCAATCATTCCCATGCTTTCCGTGCACATACTGGACTGCGAACGCAACGTGCCTGCAAATTCATGGCCGAGACGAAGAAGGCCGCGGCCGCGGCACCGGCACGAACGGACGGCGGATTGGCCGGAGATGCGGCGTCCGTGCCGTGCCGTGACCGTGGGGTCACTGCACCGCGAATGGCCGGTGGCGCCGCGCTGCGTTTTTCCAACAGTTTTTACGCCGCGCGCAGCGCACTCCGAGGCGACGATCCGTCCACGGGCCTCGCGACCCGTGCGCGTCCGTCCCTCGTCACTGTGTATCTATCCATCGGTCCGTCCCTCGTCGCTCGAACAAAAAAAGCAAACGCACTTGGCATCCGACTCATCTTTCACGTCGACGCCTGCCTGACCCCTCATGCCCCTGTGACCAACTGTGCAATCGTCGCAGCTTGTGTCGTGAATCATCAGTTCATCACCAGTAAACTGTGCCTGTGAGCGATTCAACGCAGCTGCTAGAATCGCGAGAGAGGAGAAAAACGAGTACGAGCAGCGAGGCACGGACGGAGATGGAGCATACGTATTTTCCAAGGAGGAACAGCGTGGGCTACATGTGAGATACTCGTAGTACAGTAGAGTCGGGCACTGTTGGTCCTCGGATGCTGCTGAAGAAATACCAACCCGTGAAACGAGGAGGGCGCAGTCCTACTGTACATCCACCTTTCTTTTAGCTTCTCGAGCGCCTCGGGCTTCGTCTGCCGCGTGGGCCCCGGCCACCGCGCAGGTGGTGCGCGCGGCCCACGCTACGCATACGCGGAATTCTACCCGGAGCGACCGTTAGCTTGGAGGGTGGCCCACATGTCGGTGAACGCCGCAGAGTGGGTGCCATGATGATGTGGAAAGGTACGGGTGGGAATGAGCGGATGTTTGACCCGCTCCGTTCGCCCTTCCGGCACCGCGCGGGCCCGCGGGGTGGCGGCACCTTGGCGCGAAATTTTGGCGGGAGAGCTTCGGTTTTGGCGGTTTGAGAATCTGCCCTGGAAATATTCCTTTTCCTTCTTGCACCTCTCATTTTCAACCATGCACCAATGATGCACTTTCAGCAGCCGCAAGCGTGTTCATCAGAGCATGCATGCTTGCACCCCTGGCCATGCTATCTTCCGATCCATGCCGTAGACAAAAACTGCAGCACACCTGGCACATTTACGAAACCTGACTGCGAAATTTAACCAAACTCGAAGTTCGAAGGCACGCATGCGCGAGCGGTGAAAACAAAACAATCGCTGCAATGGAAAAGGCGGCTTTTACTCGCATGGCCTGGGGTCAGATCCTACAACGTGTGGGAGGAAAAGAAGGTGGTAACTTTTGGGCAAGGAACAAACGGAAACGAGCAAAGGCCGTCAGATGGTAGTAGGGCCGGCCCGCCGATATGGGCGAGAAAATCCGCGTCAGATGTCTACCTACAGCGTCAGCAGACGCGCCAGCTCGCGACCATACCTGATCATGCTCTCGCTGTCTGCCTCCATCAGACTTGGGCCTTCATGATGATGAATTGCTTGTAATCTCTCTCAATGATTTACTAGTGGCATTTGAATGTTTCATCCAAAAATGAAATTAACTGACATTGTATTATGTGATCGACGTGCTGCTTCAGTGTCGAGGTCTCGCTGTCTGGCTCCATCGGAGACCTTGGTGCTTCATGACAAACTACCCCACTTGTATCCGCTTCTCAATGAGTACTGGCAATTGAATTTTTCACCGACACAAACAAATTAACTGGAATTTGACTATGTCATCGATGTGCTGCTTCGGTGTGAAATAAGAAAAAGGAAGAAAAAAAAAAGAGGTTTAAATTTGCTTCGGATCGGCCAGTCTTTCTAAATGCTGGAGACGAACGTTACTGTATGCATGGGCAAGAACCTTTTACCATGGCAGTGAGTGAAACAAATGGACGTCACTCTTTTTTACCATGGCAGAGGAACCGTGTACGACTACTCACCAAAGTAAAGGGAATCTCTTTGAAACTTGCATCATCTCGATAGGACACAGGTCATGTCAGCACGCCATGATGCCTGATGCGATATCGGTGAGTACGATATGAGCCCCCAATATTCCCCATTGATTAGCTCCAAACGTAGTACAATTTCAAATCCGTTCCGCACCGAATCTCCTTTGAGACTTTTAGCCGGTTTCTTTGGCGAGTAATTTTCAGTTTGAAAAAGCGTTTGTTGAAGGACGTGCCTTCATCTTTCCACAGCAAAATCTACAAGTTGCGCGTGGTTGCATGGGGCCATTCCATGTACTCTACAGTACTTCTACTAACAGTAGGGCGTTTGAATGAAGATCATTGTGACCAGTAGAGAAACACCACTTGATGAATGATGAGCATTGGGCCATCGGCTACAGTGGCAACAAGACGATCGAAGCCATGCATGCATGCTCGGAAGGGAACGGCATGGAAGACAAACCACGCACGCATGGCGCATTGACATCGCGGCGTTGCGTCCGCAGAGTAGAGGTCACAGTCTCGCAGAAGGCATTGGATACCCTGACGCGGATGCCGCACGTGGCGACGTTAATTGGAGAAGCACGGCATGGGCTCCGTCCGTCTCACCTCAACTCAAGGCCGCAACTTTTGACGTCTCGCCGACGTGGGGAAGAGTGCACGTGGCCAAACAAATAATTGCCGCGCCGCAGAGGTTGGGATGCTGCGATCGTGTCGCCACGGCTCAGCTCGGCCAAGCAACAAGCTCATTTTCTTCTTCTCCGCTTCGTGGTCTGGTCCTCTCGCCGTCTCGCTGTCAGCTAGCTAATCGCCCAGCTCAGCCGCGTTACCGGATGGGTTTAGTTAACCTGGTGTCTCGCGACGGTTTGGCCGGCTCGCTCGTGTGTGTAATCCCCATGGGGATGGTCCGGGTTTTGTAATGCTCTTCCGTACGTGCGGTCGCTGAGCCCTAGGCGAGATGCCTCACTGTAACTGTACTACTGTAGTTGTAAATTCAAAAGTCAGAGCTTGCAACGGGCATATTGACTCTTATGGGGATCCTATGCCCCGTCCCTCGGGTACGCCGGAAGCTTATTCAGTGGCTGAGCTCGAATTTGTTAGAGTTAGGG
>LAPY01001857.1:6887-17056 GCA_000970635.1 Eragrostis tef | reverse complement strand
TTTTTTTTTTCCTTCTCTTCTTGGATGGTGTTTGCCAATTATAGTTGCCTTGATTTTCCCTTCTCCTTGGAAGATGTTTGCCGATTATAGTTGGCTATCTTCTATCTTGCTCCACCAATGAATGAAAACTTTATCTACCACCCACTGGGTGGTAGATAACCTTGTAAGTACAGTGGGTGGTAGATAACCTTGTAGTGAGTACAGTGGGTTGTATTGTGGCCTGAATACAGTTATAACAGAAGAACATGCAGAACTGCAAATATATTCTTTCTAGGAAGAACTTGCATTCATAAGCAAATATAGCAGAAGCATAGTAACACTATAAATTTGCACACTTAAGTTACTCTCGTTTTTGTTTTATAATTCATTTTGCTGCATCTGGATTGCCATTACTTCGTTTATCCATTTCTGGTGTTGATTCTTTCACGAAAACCTTATAGAAGTTCAACTTCTTAACTCCAGATAGTTTCACTGACCTTAAATGTCACAATCAAAGATTGGAAAGGAAAATTTGTTTGTACAGTCAAACAGCAAGTGTATAGATTAAAAGAGCACGATAGATCCTTAGTTTTGGAGTGGCTAGATGGTGTTGTTTAAGCCCTTGCACTCTTCAACTGTATATAGGCAGATGGGTTCCTTTCTTTAGTCTTTTACTGGCCTCTTTGGCCTTTCCTCTTTTCTTTTTTCGGAGTGTTGGTCCTTGTACAGAGTTTGCTCTACCTTTTAATATATTTACCACAGTAGGGGCTTCCCCTATTGTATTTCCCTCAAAAAAAAAAAAAGTCACAATCAAGCTCCTTCCTTCCACGGCAAAATGCATTCCTGCCGATATGGTGCGTGCTTTCGGAGATTTTATTTCAGATAGTTTCGATTATCTAAGTATGTTTACTCTGTTAGCTACTTTAAAGGGGACATTTCACAAAGTTTTAGAAATACATATCAGAGTGAACTTGAGTTTTTATCGTAAAACTTATCGTAGTTACAAGATGGCAATCTTTCCAAACTCTTCAAATATTAATCTTGCAGAAATGATGTCATAGTATATTCTCTCTGATGGATGTCTGGTCAAAGAAATTTCATGCAGCCGTGCCGGAAATTGCTAGGGCTGCACCTGTTTTTCTTGATGAAACCGTTAAACTGTGCAAAGCATACTTCGAGGCCGCAAAAGCAAATAACTGCAAAATGAGCATCCCTGAAGAACCAGAGATTATCGAATATAGGAAGCCAGATATTACTAGTGATGTGACAATGATTACAGCATCCACTATTCAGAATTTGTGTAAAATGGGAATCCATGCAGCATCCAGCGGTGGAAGCCAGGTGACTTTACTGAATGCATCATGGAAGGGCGTAGTTTCCTTACTGCAGATTGGTAAAGGAATGATAGAAGAAAAAATAAGTGTTGAAGACATCATCTCAACCCTAATCTCTCTGTCCATAGAATCTCTGAGAGTTGCTGCAAAGACATGGTGCAACCGTCACGAGAAACCGTTGGTACCTCTGAAGCTAGAAGGGCATTTCTACCAATCAAGTTTTTCTTAATAAATGCTGTAAGGGTTTGCTCGGTATATCCATCTGAAGCGATGAATATACACAAGAACATAATCAGATGTGCACTGATGATCACATCCTCAAGCATTTTATTCAGCAAAGAGCCGCACTTGAAAGCAGCAAGCGAGGCACTTGTTGAATTATTGGAGCCTACTTCCTTCCTTTTACTAGATACACTTATGAAGTCACCTGAAGTAACCCCAGAGTCCAAATGCCTTCTTGTACATTATTTCTTAGAAACAGGACAAGCTGATGAGAAAAATATAACTTTGGCTTCACTGGATTGCATTTTTCTGATGGAGTCTGATGTTGACCAAAGAAACAGGGACCCTCTACCTTCTGAGATAGTTGTGCTTCTCAACACTTCCCCATGGTTGAGAGAAGAGGTGGTCATTGTATTATCTAAAAAGCTTCAAGGTCTTCTTAGTATCTTGACATCAGAAGATATCTACTCATATGTTCTCGGTTGCCAACTTCCTGCCTTATATGGTGCAGATCATTACCCTGTAGTTGTGTGGCAACCTGTGTATGCCTCTCTCATACAAGCGTTGAAGACTTTTATGATAAGCGCTTCTGCTTCAAGTGCTGCTTGGAACGAGTTGGAAGTTTTCTTGCTTGAAAACCTTTTTCATCCTCATTTCCTTTGCTTGGAAATTATTACAGAGCTATGGTGTTTTTTCGTGCGGTATGCTGAAACTGAAACGTCAAATTATCTAATTAATCAACTATTGCCTCTGTTAAAGAGTGCGTCCTCTCCAGAAAATGTTCTTGCACCTCTCAGTGCTTTGCGGAAGGTTGCACATGCATTTTGTATCATCTTATGCTATGCATCTTCTGCAACCATTGATCAGATATGTACATGTTTGCTGAATGATGAGACCTCTTCTAAATCATGGATCTTGCACTTAGCACTGTTGATGGAAGGTTTTTTCAATTCATTATTTGGTGGTATAAAGGAGCTTGCTGTGAAGAAAATGTTTACTTCTTTTGCTGGCCATCTGGAGGGCTACACCAAGAACCATCGGGCGATCAATTTGCCGACTGCCAGTTCGGGTGTAACAAGACTTCCTGCACATGTTCTAGCCTCTGTATTGCAGCATTGGTAAGTCTGTTTTCTCATACTAGTTTTATTCATTCAATCTTTTTCAAGATGCTTGACTTTTATACACTGCTATGTTTTATTTATTTATTTGCAGCGAGATAAAGGACGATAGTATCATAGATGAGAAGAGCATCAGCACTATGTTTAAATTCACCATCACTCCCATAAATTTGTATGGAACGGCATGTAATAGCACTAAGGACCACCTTGCCAAGCACATTAGCTCCATGTTGGACATTATCTCAAACATGAGGCATCGATGTGCATTCAATGAACTGGAGAGGTTAACTTTGGAGTTGCACAATCTATTATTGCCCACTTAACTTTGGAGTTGCACAATCTATTATTGCCCACTTCTGATAGTCAAAATGTAGCTCTATCTCAGTGCAAACCATCGATTGCCTCTTTTATGGCAATTCTCGGTCACTTAAATGTTACCGAAGATGATGCTAATGTGCTCTGTTCTGCAATGTGGGATTTGTACCGTTCTTTGCTGAGGGAGCGACATTGGGCGCTCATTCACCTTGCAATTGATTCATTTGGGTACTTTGCCGGCGCAGGTGCAGCTGGGCCCCGACGGGCTCAGCCTCGGGTTCGGCACCATCACCGTCATCGACGACGTGCTGACGAGCGGGCCTGACCTCGGCGCGCAGCCGCTGGGGCGCGCGCAGGGCGTGTACGTGGCGAGCTCGGCCGACGGGTCGGCGCAGATGATGGCGTTCACGGCCATGATGGAGGGCGGCGAGTACGGCGACACGATCAACTTCTTCGGGGTGTACAAGGTGGGCACCCCGCTGTGCCGGCTCTCCATCACCGGCGTCACCGGAAAGTTCAAGGGCGCCTGCGGGTTCGCCGAGGTGCGACCGCCCATCGCCTCCGGCCAGCACGTCACCGACGGCGCCGAGACGCTGCTCAGGATCACCGTCCATCTTGCTTAAGCAGCTCCAGATGTGAGATTCGACCGGGTGATTTCACGTCCTTGGGGTGGTTGTCTCCAACTTCTTCTTGTCGTGCTTGTTTTTGTCTGCCTCTCATGAATCGTGATGCTGTAACTGTGTACGTATCTGCTTCAGCAGGAAAGTATGAATTTTGAAAGCAGTGAAATGTTGTGATTATCTATTCATCTATTTGCAACTGAAATAACCATGACTGACAAGGACAGCCTCTTCGAGTTGATCTAGCTAACATCTGCTGGCTACTGAATTGATGGATTTACGAAACAGAGGCGATACTCTCTTGACCTTTTGAGGAGAATTATCCCCCTTGGAAACTGAATTTACTCTGACATCTCTGTCACTAGCCAATGCTTCTCTCAATACTCGCATCGTTTTTTGTCAGAAACAGTACTCTGGAGCAGTTGCCAGCCTGCTCAGATCAGTCCCCGTCAGGAGTTTGCATAGGAGTACATCCACTGGAAGAGGCAAGCCGTAGGAGATACTACGTGGATACCGCAGATAGGCAGAGGATGGGTGGCCCCGGTTAACCAGCCATGGCGTGCCGTAACAACAATAAACGGCGCAATTAAACACAAATGGAGTGCCCAATCCAATGGTCCTCCATTCATCTTTTAGACAACTTAGACATTTTTTTTAGTAAAGTACACAACCGATCTCTAAATTTATCCAGATGTATCACTTAGGTTCATCTACTCACAAAATATTATATTACAATCTTTAAACTTGTCCGGATGTGTCATTTAGATCTCTCTACTTATATTGACATTCCTAAACTTGTTCGGATGTGTCACTTAGGTTCTTCTACTTGTATTAGCATTTCTAAATTGAGTATGTCACTTAGGTCCATGACATTTTGACATAAAAATGGACCGCATGCTATTGTATCGGTACCATTTAAGGATGATTCTTTTGTTGATATCTTTTAAGCTTTTTAGTGTTTTGCATGTTCATCAAAAACAAGAATTTTGCATATACTTTGTGTAAATCTCTACCACGATATTTTTTTATTTCATATGTACCGACTCTTATTACTCTGGGCGAGTAGTTGCATATATATATTGCAAAAGGTAACATGATTATTGTTTCTTTTCAAAAAAGTATGTAATTATGTTCATTTTAAAAGAAATATGTAATAGAATTGAGAGTTCATTAAGTTGAGTTTGCATTTTAACCGTACAGAACTGATTTTTTTAGGGCAAGAACTGAATATTATTTTAAGGTACAATTTCCAAGCCGAGCAAAAAAAAATTCTAGATGACTAGTACTAAAATCTCCAATATCGCTGCCGAGCGGGCCCGACCTCGGCGCGCAGCCGCTGGGGCGCGCGCAGGGCGTGTACGTGGCGAGCTCGGCCGACGGGTCGGCGCAGATGATGGCGTTCACGGCCATGATGGAGGGCGGCGAGTACGGCGACACGATCAACTTCTTCGGGGTGTACAAGGTGGGCACCCCGCTGTGCCGGCTCTCCATCACCGGCGTCACCGGAAAGTTCAAGGGCGCCTGCGGGTTCGCCGAGGTGCGACCGCCCATCGCCTCCGGCCAGCACGTCACCGACGGCGCCGAGACGCTGCTCAGGATCACCGTCCATCTTGCTTAAGCAGCTCCAGATGTGAGATTCGACCGGGTGATTTCACGTCCTTGGGGTGGTTGTCTCCAACTTCTTCTTGTCGTGCTTGTTTTTGTCTGCCTCTCATGAATCGTGATGCTGTAACTGTGTACGTATCTGCTTCAGCAGGAAAGTATGAATTTTGAAAGCAGTGAAATGTTGTGATTATCTATTCATCTATTTGCAACTGAAATAACCATGACTGACAAGGACAGCCTCTTCGAGTTGATCTAGCTAACATCTGCTGGCTACTGAATTGATGGATTTACGAAACAGAGGCGATACTCTCTTGACCTTTTGAGGAGAATTATCCCCCTTGGAAACTGAATTTACTCTGACATCTCTGTCACTAGCCAATGCTTCTCTCAATACTCGCATCGTTTTTTGTCAGAAACAGTACTCTGGAGCAGTTGCCAGCCTGCTCAGATCAGTCCCCGTCAGGAGTTTGCATAGGAGTACATCCACTGGAAGAGGCAAGCCGTAGGAGATACTACGTGGATACCGCAGATAGGCAGAGGATGGGTGGCCCCGGTTAACCAGCCATGGCGTGCCGTAACAACAATAAACGGCGCAATTAAACACAAATGGAGTGCCCAATCCAATGGTCCTCCATTCATCTTTTAGACAACTTAGACATTTTTTTTAGTAAAGTACACAACCGATCTCTAAATTTATCCAGATGTATCACTTAGGTTCATCTACTCACAAAATATTATATTACAATCTTTAAACTTGTCCGGATGTGTCATTTAGATCTCTCTACTTATATTGACATTCCTAAACTTGTTCGGATGTGTCACTTAGGTTCTTCTACTTGTATTAGCATTTCTAAATTGAGTATGTCACTTAGGTCCATGACATTTTGACATAAAAATGGACCGCATGCTATTGTATCGGTACCATTTAAGGATGATTCTTTTGTTGATATCTTTTAAGCTTTTTAGTGTTTTGCATGTTCATCAAAAACAAGAATTTTGCATATACTTTGTGTAAATCTCTACCACGATATTTTTTTATTTCATATGTACCGACTCTTATTACTCTGGGCGAGTAGTTGCATATATATATTGCAAAAGGTAACATGATTATTGTTTCTTTTCAAAAAAGTATGTAATTATGTTCATTTTAAAAGAAATATGTAATAGAATTGAGAGTTCATTAAGTTGAGTTTGCATTTTAACCGTACAGAACTGATTTTTTTAGGGCAAGAACTGAATATTATTTTAAGGTACAATTTCCAAGCCGAGCAAAAAAAAATTCTAGATGACTAGTACTAAAATCTCCAATATCGCTATATGTAGTCAAAGTGAGTTTAACCCTATTTAGACTTAAGTGACCCATGATGATAAGTTTAAGAGTGCTAATATAAGTAGAAGTACCTAAATGACACACCTAGATAAGTTTAAAGATACAAATTTAACATTTTTTAAGTAGAGAGACGTAAGTGACAGAGCCGGACAAATTTAAGAACCGGCTGTGCAATTTACTCTTTTATATATATATATTTAGAATTTGCCTCATGTATGCCAATGCCACGTAGACAGAAGGCAGTGTGAAATGACCGTTACTCCTCTGACCTTCTCTTCGTACGTCCCTCGATCCGCTGCGCCATGGTTGTGCTTGCCGGCTCTCGCCCCGGCCCTAACTGCAAGCAGCGTGCGTAACTCTGCTTCACGACATGTTCGCTCGTCCATGCTCCGCTTCCCTCCCTGAGCCTCCACTGTCGTCAACATTGGTATCGGCCGAGTAGCTTGCCCTCGGCCCCTAAAGCCGACGCCCAGGTGTCGTCGTGTCGAGTCTCTCCGCTGGCGGTCAAAACTAGGGCTGGCAATAAAATTCGCAGCTCACAAACAAACTCAGCTCAGAGTAAATTCGACTCAACTAGTTTCAATTTTTAACGAGCTGAGTAAGTTTTTAACTTGTTAATATTACGAGCCAATTCGAGCCAGTTCGCGAACCAAAATGAGCTGTGTGAGAACAAGAAACCTAGCCAACGGCTTTGTGGTTGGATTTTGCTGAGTCCCCTAGGAGGCTTAGCCCTGACCACGCGGTAACTTCTTCTTCTTCTTAATGAAATACGTGCTCAGCACGTTCTAAAAAAAAGGGTGTAAGTACGTCTGCACCCAGCACTCTAAGAAAATTTAGTACAATCATCTCTTTAATTACCACAATCACACCCCCTCATCTCAAAAACATGCACCCACAAAGTCAAAAAATCAAGATCAAACAGCTCAAATAGTCCTATTGCACCCCCTCTCACAAGCTCTAGCTCTGCTACTGTGCTCAGGCCCTTAATCTCAATTATTTTTTGCAAAACCTAACCCGCGTACAAACTTGAATGCATAACTAAGTGCAGGTCACGAGTCACGACAATCGTTGATTCGTCATCCTGCTTGAAGACTACAACATGTAGTCTTTTCTTCAAATGCTTGTTTAAGACATTTGAATCACCTTGGATAGATGACGTGCACTAGTGATGATATATGCTATTTGTATATGTGCTACTATATTCTCCGTTTAAAAAGCTATTAAAAATATGTTTTCCATCTTTAACTCGTTAAGCGATAGTGAGTTTGATATTCAAACAAGTTAGAGCGAGTTGAGCTGAGCCGAGTCGACCTCGACAGACAACCCTAGTTGGAGTGGAGCCACAGCGAGCTCGTTTCAGGGGCGGGCCCAAGATTTGATCGATGGGTGTTCAATTTCTTTTACAGCCTAAATTAGTCACAATGTTCAGTCCATGCGGTAGTGCTTTTGCTTCGGTTATAGCCTTATAAGACATAAATAATTTCAAGCATAAAACATTGCAAAACAACTGCAATAAGTCGTTTTTCATTTTGTATTGATAAGCTATTTACCCAAGTGGATAATCTAGTTTTTTTGCGGCTCACCCTCACAAGCTAATTGAAGAAGTTCTAAACGGCTTGATGGATAAATTAGATAATCCAGAATAAATCAAATAATTAAGTGCAGAAGCTATCTTTTTCGTAATCCAGATCCCTACCAAATAGTACAAAATGATTTAAGATATCATAATAGGTGGTCTTTCTTTTATGTAAATTGAGCTTTAAGTGTTTGTTTATGCATATAAATAAAATGGGTGCATTATTTATACAATTTTTTTAGCCAAAATAATGGGTATTCATTTGAATACCCTTGAACCTAGTGATGGCTAAATGGGCTGGGCCAAGCGGGTGGACACGAAGCACGAAATTTTTGACCCGGCCCAAACACGGCACGACCCGATCAATTTCGGGTTCGGACTGGCACGGCACGCACCATCGGGCCGTGCTTAGGCCAAGGGATGGGCACGACAGGCGGCACGGGACGACCTGATTAAGGTTTATTTAAATATATTTTTAGTTTTTATGTGTATAAGTAGTAGTCATAGTCTAGTGGTAAGTGGATTTCTTCTTAACCATGTGGTAAATGAGCTGAAATTTAAAACGGGCTGCTGGGCTAAACGGGCCAGCCCGACATGATTAATCAATTACGTGTCGTGCCGGCCCGAAATAGATTCAGACCGTACCTTTTTGGGTCCGGGCCGTGCTGGGCCGGGCCGCCGCTTGTTTGGCCATCACTACTTGAACCAATGCAGACCCAATGGACGATGGCTGGGCCAAATCCTGAAAGCCCACGATAAACCTTCCATCGTTGACAAGTCCAGGCCGCCGCCAGCGCTGCCCCGCCCCCCCTTCGCGAAACGACCTGTCCCCGCCCCAGCCAGCGCTGCTCCGCCATAAACCTCGAATCGCCCGGTCGCCGCCGCCGCCGCCGACATGGACTGGCGACGACCTAGCACGGCCGACCCCAAGATCCCCCACTGGTATACTCCGTAACAACCATCTCATTTTGGTCAGACTGGCTTCAATCCGGCACAACCACCGTGATTTGTTCCCCCTCCATATCAATCTGCTCCAGCTCCACGTCCACGTCCACCTCCACCTCAATTTGCTCCGCCGCCGTACCTCTACGGGCAGGTTCCTTATGGCTACCCAGCCTCGACCTGCCCGCCTCTTGAGTACATCCAGCAGCCTATGATACCCTTCCTCGCCCCCGCCCCCTTCCCCGGGCGCTTCGAGGCCGCCGCCTCTCTCTGACGCGCCGCCTGGCATCGCCACCATCTCTGTCTCTTCTGCTTGCGTCTCCTCTCCTCTCCCTCGTCCCCTCGCCGGCGCTCCAGATACTGGTTTGGTGTCTACTAGCCAAGTGCCATCTGCAGTGAGTGCTTCCTCGGGGACTTCTGCGCCGTGCCAGCCACAGGAGCCATCAAGGAAGCTTTGGGTTTCAAATCTTCCCTTGCAAGCAGATGAGAGATGGCTATTAAAAACATTTGACTTCGGAAATGAGGTAATTTTGTTATTGTTTTATTTTGAGTATTTTTAGAATTTGAGGTTTGAGATATATCTTGAAATCAGGTGCAAACTATTTTAAACTTTCAAGCATTTTTAAAGGTGTACATTATCTTTTGGACTATGAGATTAAAAGGTGTATCTTGTGACAAACAGGTAACTCATGTGAAAGTAGTGCGTCACAAGGTCACAGGCCAGTCAGCGGGACTTGCTGTTATCGATTTCCGTTCCCATGAAGATGCAAAAGTATTCCTTTATGTAGAAACAGATAACACCGTTTGTGTAACTGTTAGCTAGGCTAGAGCGATTCTTCCGGCTCTCATGCAGCGCTCGCCCACCACCTATCTTCACGCACACGATTAGCTAGTTTGTAGGCTACACGGTTATGCGGTTATCCCAAACCGACTCTGTACATGTATAAATCCCTTTGAGATGAATAAATCATTTGCGCGATTGCATTCCTACATGGTATCAGCTTAATCTGATCCTCAATTTCTGCTGCCTCTCCAATGGCCGCGAACCAGTCCTCGTCTTCCTCCTCCCCGACTGGCTCCGCCGCCTTCACCAATCCCTTTGCTGAACCCCAGCCAAATCCAGTCGCC
>LAPY01001856.1:78287-93539 GCA_000970635.1 Eragrostis tef | reverse complement strand
CTGCACAGTCCATCTCCAGGTCTGTTCTGCAGCATCCCTTTTTGTCGACCAATTCCCCCATATCAGCATTGACATGGCACAAATTAACCTCTGTACAGGTGCAAGTTCCAACTTCGGGTTCCGAGACGATAGAATGCGGCGTATGTCAGCATCCTTTCCTGGTCAGCGCCCGTTGAAATCCATAGTCGCTCGTGGTTGTCTCTTGTTGTATGATGGATCCTGCTGCATAATCCGGCCATTCACCGGCTGCTCTGCATGGAGCCCTTTTCCGTCCGCTGCCTCTGTATATGAACCCTTTGCTAATTTAGTACAGCTACGTTCAGAAGTTAGCAAGAGACGAATAAGATGGGAGTGTGTTTGAAATTTGCTGTTTGTTGTTGTTCCTTGAGAAATGAAACCTGCGTAGCTTCAACTTGTGCGCGGTGTAATGAGATGTAAATTGGCACTGCCTTACTTGCCTTATCCAATTTGAATCCATCTCCAGTAAATCTCGGTGATTCTGTGATGCTGCTTCATCTCTCTTGCTCGTTTTTAACATCGAAACGAACACAAATCCAACGGCTACCAAGCACGTAAAACTCTCCATCATTGGAAAGCCTTCCCTGCCTTCGCTCTCCTTTTTGGCCAGGAAGAAAGAATTGAAGAACCTCCTGGAAGCTCCCAAGCCCCACCTCTCTTCAATCTCTCTCTGCTGCGCGGCGCGGAGAAGGCAAGCGAAGCGAGGAATCAAATCATCGAGGCGAGAGGAGGATGGATGCGGCGTGGGCGTGCGCGGTGGACCGGGCCACCGGCATCGCCGACTCCGCCAAGCGCTTCTTCCTCTCCTTCCACCGCCCTCCGCCGCCGCATCCCGGCCCCAATCCTGTAAGCGCACTCGCCCCACCCCTTCTCTCTACGCAAAACAAATCCCCGACCATCTCCCGTACGGATTGGACTCGATGCGTTGCGGTACAGGGGTATGTCGAATATACACCTGAAATGGGGAAAGTGTGCTGCTTTCGAATTTCAGCCTAAATTTTTCTGGATGCCGCGACTGATATTTCGCATCTTTGTCGGTTATCTGCGGATGCTATGACTCAAAACGTGCATTTTTAGGAGAATTTACCAAACACCTTGACATCGTTGGGTGTGGGGTTTTAGTAAGACGTTGCCATGTGAAGTACAAAAAGGATCATTATGCTTAAGAGTAGCCACTCCGAGTGGTACACACCATGGATTCTTTTGAGTTCTGAATTCATTTTAATTTCTAAAGTTACAAAAAGGAATTCTGACTGTATTCAAAACAATGAGGTCACGAGCTACACTGATTGACCAGCTAACTGCTACTCTCGTTACAAATGGCTAACAACCGGTCCTATCCATCTGTCACATGAATGCTTTGGTTGGCACTTCCTTGATTTTGTGCATCATGTCATAATTGCATTAATTCCAGCAGGACGCACAGTACTTCAGTAGTATATTGAACAGACATACATTGTGTCATTGTAGTTCCTTACTGCCTTGTAATGTCGGAAGTGAAATTTCTACGATGCAGCATTACATCAGTAAGAGGCACTGATACCTTTTTTTTTTTGGCCATATGCTCTTGCTGCCTTTTCTGTATGTAGAATAAATGTTGTCAGCTCTTTGGTCTGGTGTGAATATCTATTGAATTCTTCGCATCTGCTTTTCATTTTTTAGCTACAGGCCTTTGGCAGCCTTTCTAATATATGTGCCTACTATTTGTCCTCCCACTAATTTCAGATAGATATCTTGAAGCGGTTGCAGCGAGAAGCATTCCATGACATAATGCAGTTGAGGGAGAGGCAAGAAAAAGTTGAAAAGGTGCTTTCACTGTTCAAAGCTACCAAAAGTGGCCCATTTGCAGCAGAAAGCACTCGGGTTAAGGGTGTTATCAATGTCGCTGGATCGCTCGCAAGAGATAGCTCAGAAGCAGATTCTGGTATTAGTTCACGGTTTATGTTTCAGACCACTGTCCGAAAGAAGGATTCCCTGTTCGCGGAGCTCGTTGCTGATCATAGCTACATATCTCAAGACAATGATCATACCGGGAGCCCTCTTGTATTGTCAAAGGTGATGTACCTGTCGAATATAAGTGACTCGTTCTCTGTTGCTGCTGTACCAGTTGGAGCAAGGTGTGATGATTTTTCAACTGATCCGAATCGCCGGGAGGTAATTTCTTCAGACTAGCACTGGTTCTTCAATACCATCTTTTTGCCTGCTAATGTATAAGGTAACAGTTTGCTTGACAGGAATATTGGCTGTCCAGCTTGCGGTCTTCATTGAGGCCACCATTACTGATTAAAAGTCACAGATATGGCGCTGGCCTAATACTGAGATCAAAGGACTTTGCTGCTTCGCTTGCTGAGCTGATTTCAGGGGCTGGGAAGGCAGTAAATACTGGTGAAGCCAACAGAGTGTTCACAGGATTTGGGCAGATGTCGTATCAGATGGCTGATGATATAAAGATGACCATGTCTGCTGCTTGGCATGGACCAAGTTTAGTTCCTCGGACAAGGAAACCAACTTCTGGAGGTTGCCTTGACTTTGAACTGAAGGTTGATGAAGACTCCAGAATTGGTGCCTGGATTGAGGTTAACAAGAAGTCGAATTCACGGTCTTTGAGATGGGCCCTCACGCTATCAGACACACCAGAAGATGACCTAGGATGGGGTGTGAGCTTGCGGAGAGGCACGGAAGCCAAACCACAACGATTTCAGAT
Source organism: Eragrostis tef (assembly GCA_000970635.1). Lineage (NCBI taxonomy): Eukaryota > Viridiplantae > Streptophyta > Magnoliopsida > Poales > Poaceae > Eragrostis > Eragrostis tef. The sequence continues at coordinate 90,817 of LAPY01001856.1, read as the reverse complement.
AGAAGGTTTTCTGAATATGCATCTGGGCAAGAAAGCTGCCATGCAGCCTGGTGTCGAGTTCAACTTCGAAGGGGGAAGATGCTCACCTGCTCTTGTGTTCCGCTCAAGTTGGTCCTTGTGATTTCAGCGCACTGCTCTGAGCTTGTGAACTTTTGGTAGATCATAGAATGTAGAAGGAATTAATTATTTGTACCATCTCAAAAGTAGAAAAAATTAATTCATAGATGCATTGCATTGTCAAGTGTAACAATCTATCGTCTAATGATCTGATTGTCATTTTGCCATCCTGAGCTGTATCGGCGGTTGTGCCCTCTAGTTATCATGGAAAACGATTCTTCCATTGCAAAAAAAATCTTCATTCCTATGTTGAACACTGAATAATAAACACTGAGTCGGTGCTTCGTCATAAAAACTGAACCCGATCAGTTACATTCCTCGGTTCTTTTACATACAGTTTGTCGTATAATTTGGCAGGAAACTGGAAGCAACAAAATTCCTAGCTACTTGTCCTTTTCGCGAGGAAAAATTCAAGCAGTAACCTATGGCGACTCCCTACTTCAGCTACAAGAAATCTACACGAAAGCACAGAATACCATTTGAGGAAGAAAATCGGTGTTCTAATTTGCATAATCACAAAGGAATTAGATGACTTTTTTTCCAGCCTAGCCTGCTGGAGAAGTTCTTTTTACAGCGGGGAGCTCAACAGAGCTTAGGTCTACAGGATAAGGAGTCCACAGTCCTAATCCTCCTCTACTCTCCTTCAGTCCCTTTTTCACAATCTCATCAATTGTTTTGGCCCATTCGACTTTTGAAGAGTGCTCCCTTGTGTGTCTGTGCAAAATGAACAGCGAATTGTACTCGCAGTTGGGGAACATGAAGAATTTGAGAGCATCTCCGAGCTTATGCATTACATAGCCAAAGCTGATCTGATCACGAGGCGTGAAAAGATTGACCTCATTGAACCAGAGGCAGCTGAATAAATCGGTCATTGTCGTGTGCTCCCGTATCAGCACAGCTCCCTCTGGCACATCTGCAAATTACAATTGGTCTTATGAGCACTTGAATTCATCGGCTCAGGTAGCATAAAAAGCGTGTGATTTCACTTACCACTAGGCAGTTTTTTCTTTGGGCTCCAAGGCTCCATCCCCTCGTAATAGTACATCTTCATCTGAAGATCAACCAAAGGCCGAGCGTACCGCTTCCGCCGTTTGATTGCATCACCCTCTTCATATATGCTCCTGTGATGCTTATGCACAGCGACTGCAAATGTGTATTTTCCACGCCACAGGTATCTGCAAGAATTATATTTTCAGTCATCACAAAAAAATGATTTATCTAAGGTTTCAGATTGAAAACCAACCTTTCGAGAATAAGCAGGGGATCAACTATAAGCTCCATTTTCCCATCAATCCAAATACTATACCAAGCTTGAGGAAACAATCTGTGTGTCAAAATCTTTGGTACTTTCCCATTCCTTCTAGGCTCGTCAAATGGAAGGCGATGTAACGTTATGAGTCGCCAGATACCAACCCATTTTCCTCCAGCACTGTCAACCTTGACAGTGGTGTTCTTTTCAATGAAATCAAGAGACATTTCATCGACCACCATCAGGAAGCAGAATAACTTCTGGGACCGAAGGCTGATATTCGATGGCTGATGGGGAATGTCATAACCATCAAATATACCAGAGGCAACCACGAATTTGCATTTTTGTATGTACTTGACATCAGCACTATCCATATCTGCACCACCATTTTTCATAAATCCACAGTGCACCTGAGCACATAACAGAAGGCAAACATATATAACAAACTTCAGTGCGTTATAAATGAACTGTGATAACCTAAGACTCAGTAGATGAAGAATGGGCCAGAAAAAAACCTACTGCTAAGAGGGTAAATTGCCCAACATTTCAACTTTTTTGCAGGTTGTGGTGGCTGATATTCATATTTGGTGGATTACAGGACAAATATATTTAATCGGAGATTGCAGATTAGTTCATTGCATAGACTCGTCAGAACTTATTTCATGCTGATCTTTCCACTAATAAGCATTTAACTCTCATATTGCTACTCAACTGAACCGCTATAGTTTAAAAACAAAGCATCAAGACTACCAGCGATACAGGCAAGTAGTTACCTTCATGGTAGAATTCAGTTTAAAGCTATCCTCCCTTTGTTTCCAGTTTTGACGTCCACCAAACAGCGGCGAAGGATCTTTATCCTGTTCGTCAACTGTAATATATGATAGCTTCTTTACAATTGTGTTGGGAGTCCTCTTTGGAATGACAACATCATTTGGATCATCTGCAACAGGTATCGGGCAGCCTGTTGATCGACGTATATAATGTTAGGCAACACAATGGTCAGAGTTTATCATCAGATAAAATGCTAACAGAAAAAAAAAACTTACGGTGAAGTGGTTTCGATGAGAGTCCCATAGAGTCTAACACGTGAAGCACTTTACTGTCCTTTCTACAAAGAGCTGCATAAATGAGAATCACATAAAACTATATCAGCATAAGAAAAACGGTTGCAACAGAGTCTTGATGGAATCGGCAAGATGCATCAAACTTTAGGGTCTTTCTGAACTCCGAGAAATAGAAACAGGAAGATCCAGCACATCGCCCTAATAGAGTTTTTAAGTTCTGGAGGCTTAGTATACTGCATGTCTACCTTGTCGAACGACAAGCACATAGGGCAGAGCACATAAGCTGCTCCTTGCAAGCAGGATGTATCTAAAGTCAGCAATGTGCATTGAAGAAGATACTTTAATACCATAAGGTGGGATTATGGTGAACAGATATATCAGATTCTTGAAACCGATGCATAGAAATAACAATGCTACACCAATATACTGTCAAGTTTAGGTGATGACACGACAATGGAGGTTAGCAGCTCAACAACTATGACTCAGTGACTCTCGAACGCAATGCATTGAGATAATAATACTGTGCCGATATACTATCAAGTTTATAAGTGATCGATCATATATGACACTGAAAGCAAGCAGCTATGATACAGCGCTACACCGTAGTTTCATGGAATTCAATCAAGTGATTCGCAAGGCATTGCGAGCACGAAGCAGGACAGCGGACAGAGCGGCACTGGAGGAGGCGGAGCGAGGGAAGCCGCGCGGCTCGGGTAACGAACCTGAGAGGAAGCCGACGGAGGAGCTGCAGGACCAAAGGTGGAAGGCGAGGGCGAGGAGCACGAGCATCGCCCATGCGATGGCCGACACGAGCAACAGCCGCACCGCGCCCCTTCTTTCCACTAATAAGCATTTAACTCTCATATTGCTACTCAGTTGAACCACTATAGTTTAAAAACAAAGCATCAAGACTAACAGCAATACATGCAAGTAGTTACCTTCATGGTCGAATTCAGTTTAAAGCTATCCTCCCTTTGTTTCCAGTTTTGACGTCCACCAAACAGCGGTGAAGGATCTTTATCCTGTTTGTCAACTGTTATATATGATAGCTTCTTTACAATTGTGTTGGGAGTCCTCTTTGGAATGACAACAGCATTTGGATCATCTGCAACAGGTATCGGGCAGCCTGTCGATCGAAGTATATAATGTTAGGTAACACAATGGTCAGAGTTTATGATCAGATAAAATGTTAAACAGAAAAAAAAAAATCTTACGGTGGAGTGGTTTCGATGAGAGTCCCACTTTGCTGTCCTTTCTACAAAGAGCTGCATAAATGAGAACCACACAATACCATATCAGCATAAGAAAAACGGTTGCAACAGAGTCTTGATGGAATCGGCAAGATGCATCAAACTTTAGGGTCTTTCTGAACTCCGAGAAATAGAAACAGGAAGATCCAGCACATCGCCCTAATAGAGTTTTTAAGTTCTGGAGGCTTAGTATACTGCATATGTCTACCTTGTCGAACGACAAGCTCAGCAATCTGCATTGAAGAAGATACTTTACTACCATAAGGTGGGATTATGGTGAACAGATCTATCAGATTCTTGAAACCAATGCATAAAAATAACAATGCTACACCAATATACTGTCAAGTTTAGGTGATGCCACGACAATGGAGGTTAGCAGCTCAACAACTATGACTCAGTGACTCTCGAACGCAATGCATTGAGATAATAATACTGTGCCGATATACTATCAAGTTTATAAGTGATCGATCATATATGACACTGAAAGCAAGCAGCTATGATACAGCGCTACACCGTAGTTTCATGGAATTCAATCAAGTGATTCGCAAGGCATTGCGAGCACGAAGCAGGACAGCGGACAGAGCGGCACTGGAGGAGGCGGAGCGAGGGAAGCCGCGCGGCTCGGGTAACGAACCTGAGAGGAAGCCGACGGAGGAGCTGCAGGACCAAAGGTGGAAGGCGAGGGCGAGGAGCACGAGCATCGCCCATGCGATGGCCGACACGAGCACCAGCCGCACCGCGCCCCTGCGCCACACCACCCGCATCGCCGACGCGTCCGCCTTCGTCGCCGACGCCTGCAACCAGGCCGCTCCGAGACTCAGATCCGAACAGTAAAAGCAGGCCGGTGGGCTTGTTGATTGGACCAATTGGTAGGTTGAATCGGGGCTATCGCCTACCTCTGCTACGCCTCGCCATTACTCCTCCTGCACTCCCGTGCCATGAGAGGCGAGGTGGGGCGAGATTTACGGTTCGAGTGGCGCCAGGATCGATCTCTCGGGCGAACTAGGGAGGAAGAGGAAGAAAGGAAAGCGTGCGTGCAAACGAACCAACTGGGATGGAGTGGAAGCAGATGCCCTACTGTGATGGGTGGGGGACGCTGCTCCTCTTCTGCAGGAACCGTACTCCTTCACGTCAAACTTCTTCAAAATTCATATACGAGTAAATCATATTTACTGCTTTCACGTTTCGTGCATTCCAGCCGGTACTAAACGTCGGAGGTGAAAACACCTCGTCTACTGAAATAAGCGGCGAGGTATTACTGAGCAACGTCATGTACGCTACAAACATTCTCTGTACTTACGTTGCACTGAACTCAACAACAGTGGTAGATTTGACCGACTTCCTGCACCGGTTCCCCTTGTTCAACTCGACACCGCCAAGTGACTTCCCTGCGTCACCTACAGAGTTCTACGGGAACCTTGTGGCAATTTTCTCAAGCAATGTATATGCAGCAGCAAGATTCCCCTCTTTCCACACAGATGAGAAAGGCATCAGTCTCCACCTGGTACCATTCAAGATAAAAGATCTCATTCTGACCAGAAATACATGCGAAAGTAATCTGAAAACCACTTCTGATTGGTGCAAGAAATTTCAAATTTCGAATTCAGAAACCACAAAACACAACCAAGCAGAAGGTATCACGTTCAGTTTCTATGCCATTATCCACTACCTGTTTATAAAGTTTGCACCACAAAGAGTGCACTAAGTACAATTATATACATCTGTATAACCAAAGAAGTTCAGGGAGGTACATCTGCTTATTACATACATCTACACAAGCAAATTAGAACACAACCATGTACTGAAACACAAAGGCTTTAGGGGCGGAAGATGTTGCCGCCGTCCTCGTCCTCATTATTGTCAAAGTAGTTGAATGGAGCATCTCCTTCGTAGCGGAAGTCTGGGCCTACGTAGCACTTCATCTCGTGGAACAGGTTCAGGTTGTCGACCAACTTATGGAATATGTTGCAACCGCAGCACTGAGACAACAAACCACATAGTTCAGTAATAAATATGGGTAAATATGAAAGGAAAATATACAATGCAGAAGAAGAAGAAGAAGAAGAAGAAGAAAAAGAAGAATACAAATTACAATCAAAATAGGAAAATAATAAGGTGTAATCACAGATAGTTTTGAGCTAACAATATAGGAAATTTAGATTCGGAAATAGAGGAAAACGTATAGAAAGCTAACCAAAACCTAATTGAGGAAAATCACGGATCCTGTGAAGTTTGAGCTCGTACAACAAAAGCACGACAGTAAAACACAGTGATACAGAGAGTGCATAGCACTAATACAAATGTCAGAAATTCTATTCGAGTTGACTGAAAAGAATTAAGCAATCAAACACATATACCGGGCTATTGGGTCAACAAAACTAAAACACACACTATATATCTAGCCAGTCCAAATTGTTCAATATATCTATTTATAGCGAAAAAAAAAATGACAGTAGCATAGACATCATTAAAGCTTCAATTTGCATCAGATTACAACACGTAATTCTATTTCTCTTATATAAACTACCAAGTGATTCAAATTCCTAAGGTAATCAAGTTCTTCAAAATTGAACCGTACTGCTGCCCTGTTTCCTAAGGTAATCAAATTATTGACTGCATTATTCACTTCTCTCAAAATTCATGGGCTTGCATAGTGGTGTGATAACTAATAATGAATAGCAATGGCATCACTGAACAGCACTGGAATCATCGAATGGGCATATCAATTCGCTTAGTCAAGGCCAAATTAGGATATTCCAAATTTTGATTTTGGGCCACTACGGACACCAATATAAACTAATCATAGAGAGTGAATACCTGAACAAACACGGTTCCATCAGTGTAGGCATGAGGATTGATGGCCCTTGTCGTACGCTGCCCACAAACGTTGCAGGTGAACGCCACCCGCATCCGTCTCCTTGGTGATTTTGTGAAGAGCGACCATGGGAGTGTCGACACCTGCGGACCGTCCGTCCCACCGGCTTTGCTCGCGGCGGGCGGCCCCTCCATTCCTGATCCCGTTGTCCAGCCACTCCCTGTGGCGGCGCCCAGCACCAGCCCCATGGCCGCATTCTGCATATGCCCCAGCGGAACCAGGTCAGCCACCACTAGCATCGATCAATCAGCTTGATCCGACCATGTATCGAGAGCTCGGAGCAGAGTCAAAGCGAATAAGCGCACAAAATCGCATGAATCTGCAAGTGTAAAGCAACCCTAAAGGCATGCAGTTTGATCCTCCGAAGACTACAAGAGGACAAAGTCGTGCAAGATGAAACGCCGAGAAACGGCACGAAACCGAACAAATCAGTCCAGGGCGCGATCGGATCGCACGCTAAGGATCGGGGGTTAACCACCACCACGGCGTAAGCGTCTGCGTCCGTACCTTGGAAAGCGGCGAGATGGAGAGCCCGTATGGCGCGAGGCTGGTGGGCTCCTCCTCGTCGTCGTTGCGACCTGCAACAGGTACACGCGTCAGGATTACATGATCATGGTGGTCGAAATGAAGAGCGCGGGGGAGGGAAGGGAGAGGCGAGGCACGTACGCTTGGAAGCGGCGACGGGGAGGAAGGATGTGCGGCGCGGGCGGTGGACGTGGGTAGAGGAGAAGGGGAGCGGGAAAGTGAGGGAGGTGGTGGCGATCGCGGCGGCCGCGACGGACTCCATGGTTGGGCGGTGGCGAGCGAAGCGAGATTTTTCTTCCTACCCTTCTCCGGCGGACTGTAAGTGCAAGGCAAAGCAACTGCGTTTCTGAAGGAACGGGTGGTGATTAATTAACGGAAGGCCGGCCCCACCAAGTGACAAGATAAGTCCGTCTGTTTGAAATGAAGGGATTTTACACAGAATTCATATACCACGGCAATAAAACAGCTCACATATGAACCCAGATAAATTAGGATGTTCTGAACATAGAATGGAGGTTCAGATTCAGCGAGTGCCTAATCCCCGATGAACCATGGAAGCATCCAGAAAGAGTAGGGCGCTGCTACTTTTAAGGTGATTGGAGTCCTATGAGTGTCTTATAAAACTTAGGAATACTGATATGTATCCAATAACATATAACCATACCATACGTTATTAGACTGCCGCTGGATAATTGCTCACAGGAACATTTACATCACAATGCTAGGCTACATCAGTTCTGAAGATATAATATGTACAGGTGAAAGGCTGAAGATGGAAGGCACAATGAACAACCTAACGGGCATCATACACCAACTTATTGAGAAGCCTAACAACGCATCTGTTTGTCTGCCTCACTCCTAAGATCACCTACAGCCAAACCAGCATCAGCTACTTGTCGAATAATAGCTGAATGCGATCTCCCACAACAATTACATCTTCATCAACCATCGCTCATGTCCTTGCTACTGTTATCAACATCACTGTCTTCTTTGGCACTGCTCTCACCATCACTGCTTCTTTTGGCACTGTTATCACCATATTCATCGTCCTCTGATGAATCCTCCGATGTGTCATCATCTTCATGATATAAAATATCATCTGAATCCACCATATAATCATAATCATTAAAAAAGGCGTCATAATCGCTGCTACTGGACTCCCACATACTTGTGTCGACCTTCAAAAAAGTAAACTCCACATATCAGGATTGTAACATTCACTGAAACAGTAGTAACAAATCACAAGCTGAAACTACAGTACCTCAACAACACTATTCCAGGTTTGAACAACCTTTGTTGAAAAGATAAGGCAGCAGAAATAATATCTCCAACAGTGACAAATAATGGACCGAAAAATAAGGCAGGGTTGTTTAGAGGAAACTGATTAATGCACTGCCCAAAAGTAAGTCAGATTTATGCAAAATCAGCTAGTGATTAATGCACTAGCTGATTTTGCATAAACCAAGAGAAGCTAGATTGGATCGCATATCTTTTTCATTTCAATATTGCATTGAAACAACCTTATCCCATTAAAAAACTCAACCTGCGGAGGGTAACTTATCCCATTCCAAACCTAATATAAAATTGACCCTATATTTTTTGTCGTCTGAGACCCATGTTAACTGTGGTACAGGAAACTGACCAAAAAACGTTTCCCTGAGCCATAGTATACCGATTTTAAAGATCAGATTTTGATAGTTCAACTGAAACTTCAACAATCCATTTGTAGTGTAAAACCTGTACTACCTGACCCTATACACTATGGAAATATACAGCTGACTTCAGATATACACAGCAAATGAACTCACCTTCTTCAATGCTAAGAAAAAAAAAAGAAAATATATAGCAGGGTTTTTCACAAACATACCTCTTCAATGTGAGTGATGGAGGGGTTTTCACATTCACCAGGTTCCCAAATCTTGATATCGTTCTCAATGCCACTGCTTGCAACAGCAGTCCCGGAAGGGTGCTGTTCGACACAGTTCACAATCCGTTTATCTCCTTTCATAACTCTAATAAGCTCTCCATCCTTCTTTCTCCAAATAAATATATGACCACAGTCTGATCCAGAAGTAACATAATCGCAGTTCGGGCCAAGAAAATTAACTCCTTTAATGGTGTGTATGTTCCGGTGTCCCTTGAAGGTCTGAGGTACAGGCAACTTATCTCTACAAAATGGTAACGGTGCAGTATTTATGTTGCAGGCTCCCTCAGTCTCATCCATCAGGAGTCGTTCGCCTACCTCAATATTGTTGAAATGTAAACCATGCTCTGTTGAGAAAAGGTAGATATTGTCATAGCTATAGGATGCTAATAGCTCACTGGTCTGTGAGAAAGCCAAACCAGTGATCCCATCTTTGTTTTCACCAATCAAATGCGGAGGGCAGAAGTGCTCAGTTGGACGGCCGAATCTAGAACTTCCATCCAGAGAAATCTTGCGGGTATCATATATCCTTACATACTCATCAGATCCAGCAACGGCAAAAAAACAGGGTTTCCTTGGGTCTATGGCAATAGCAAAGAGCTCAACATTTTCACCACTGAAATGGTCAGCAGCCCCACATTTGAAGAGTTCCACAGCATCTTTTCCCCTAAGGTCAAACTGGAGGAGAAATAAAGTCAGCAACAAAAGATTCCAGTGGGATTAAGTACAGATGAAGGAACAAACTCGACAACATACAAGCCACACGGAGCTATCTTCACAGCAGCAATAGAATGTGTGAGGACTTCCTGGTTCAACAGCCAACTTGTGTACCGCAAATTCCAACTCAACGAGCTCATCTGTGATTACGCAACCTCCTTCCTGAATCTTTGAATGCCTCACCTGTTTCGGTTCACAAAATAGAAACATAGCATGACCGCTCGAGTGACCGAAAAGAGCAAGATAGACATCGTTCCTTGGAATTGGATGACATTGTATCACTGTCAATGCATACCTCACCATCAGCTGCACATGAGATGATGCTGCGGTCATCTGAAAAGTGCATGAACTGGGCATGGAGCACATTATTGCTGTGGCCTGTGTGGAAAGCAAAGGTCGGCACCGCCTCCTCCCAGTTCCACAGCGCGACAGTCCGGTCATCCGACCCAGAAAGGAGCAACCTCCCGTCGGCGTTGAAGCTCAAGGTGTTGACGCAGCCCCTGTGCTTCCGAAGCCTCTTCTGTATGTTGAGAGAATGCACAAAGTCCTGCGCAAGCACAGTCAAAACTGGTTACAGCTACTGGAATGGAAACTCTAAGATATGGAAACGTCATTGGTCTGTTCAGGTGCCTCCCAAAATGAAGATAATATTATGGAGGCTGGCCAATGATTGCCGGCCAACAGGAGTTCAACTTAAGAGCCGTCACATTTCTGCCCTTGAGTTTTGCTTCTTTTGCGACCGAGAGGAGTCAGTTGAACATGTACTTTTAATGTGCCAATATGTTTCTGAAATTTGTTACCGTATGAAAAAGGTATTTTGGCATACAATACAATATCGAATATTTCATTTCTATGAAACAATGGTTATCTGACTTCTTGGCTGTAGCATCGGATGAAGAAGCAATGGTTTTCACTAACTGTTTGACATATATGGGAGGCGGGGAATGCAGTTCGGGATGGCCAAAATCCCGAGCATCCCCATTCTGTTGTGGAACACGCTAAATCTTATATTGAAATGGCATTGCTGCATCTTTTTAAACCTTCATCACACACGTGTGAGTCTTTTACCTCAAGAGTCCACTGTCGGATGGGTGGTTGATGCTTAATGTTTATGCAGCGGTGTTTAAACAACCATCTCGCATTGGGGTGGGGATTTTTGATACGCAACTAGAAAGGGGATTATATAACTGCATGCTGCATGAAGATACAAAGAATTTATGTTCCCGAGCTTGCATAGGCAATGGCTGTAAGGTTTGCTGTTCTGTTTGTAATAGATCACAATTTCAAGCAAGTTATTGTAGCTTCTGATTTCCAAAACATTGTAACGAAACTCCTTGCCCCAGGGAAGGGTTAGATCCCATGTTGGAGTCATTATTGTGATATTAGAAACTTGGTCAGTGGGTATCCTTCTATCTCTTCCACTCACGTAAGACGAGAATGCAATGAGGCAGATCATGCTTTGGCTAGGATAGCTGATCAGTTTACTCGCTTAACTCTTTTTGATGAGCCTCCGGAGAGAATCCGAGGTGCAGTTTGTAACGATCAGTTAAATTAATATAAGGCTGCCTTTTTTTGCCTAAAAAATAAAAACTGGTTTCAACTACAAGCTGCTGCAACCTCCTGTTACCTCAGCAAGCGCCGAGCTTCAGGAACCCGAAAACCAATCGGATACTCTAATTACTCAGTCCTACAACCTAATGTTGTTCGATTTTACTATGAATCGTTGGCACACACAGAATCACGAAATGGGCTGGGTGCGTGGTAAGAGGGGGAGAGGAAGGATATGAGAACCTGGGAGGCCATGACGGAGCTGGCGAAGTTCTTGGGTGGGAGGCGGCCGACCTCTCGGTCCCACAGCCCCGCCATCCTGTTCTTCTCCGGCGGCATCGCCTCCGCCGCCGTCGCTTACGAGAGTTCCCCTTGTCTGTCGGCTCAATCTGCTGCCATTTCTGCCGAGAGGTCACGCGGCCATGTCCGATTGACAGACCATCGCCGTCCATCGCGAACTCAACGGCCCAATACCTCTTGCCTTCACCAGATTCGCGTCGGCACAAACTGGGCTGGGCCTCGTTGACCGTCGAAGGCCCAAAAATTCCGACAGGTATTTCCCGTTTCGACCTGGTGGAGAAGCGCACGGAGGAAGACCAGGGAGGCGAACGCGCTGCCAAACCCTAGCTGCTCGCCCGACGACCAGGACCGCCGCCGCGCCGGCCTCCGCCTCCGCCGACGTCCCCACTTCTCACCATGGTGATCCCCTCTTCCACTTTCTCGACGTCGTCTCTCTATCCGTTTTAGCTACTTTTTCCCTTATCTAGGGTGATTTCGTTGATCCCCGCACTAACGCCTTGCTTCTGGGTTTTGCTCCTCTGTCTCTTTGCAGGCTGATTCCCCGCGCGGGAGGTAACGATGCCGGTTTCCCTTCTCGCACATGGATATGCAATCTTCGCTTGTTGCTCACCCCTGATCTGGCTTTGCAATGGCTCCGCTTATAACTCTAGCTTCGTAGCTCCCGTTTTTATGTGTTGGAGGAGACACGTTTGATCCGTAGAATACGAAGAGGATATCATGCCTTACTGCGGTCTGTGTTATTTTGTTTGTTATGTACGGGTTAGATATTAGATGATGAGATTGATTCCATCTTGATTCATATGTTTGTTTGGCAATGTCTTCAATTTTTAGATACTTGTACGCATTATACACAGCTCTGGCTTGAGTTGCTTCTTAGATCTCTAGTGTAATCATCTAATCTCTAAAATGGTGATAAACCAGCTCCCTTTAACCCCCCCCCCCCCCCCCCCCCCTTTTCAGT
>LAPY01001856.1:59788-70933 GCA_000970635.1 Eragrostis tef | reverse complement strand
TTTTTTTTGGCTCTTGGGAGTTATTATGAATATATTTGAAAAATCCCATGCAATTGACCTCATATGCAACACTTCATACCTCAGGTCATCGGTACGAGCGTAGAGACCGCGGCAGATACCGCAGAGGTTATGGTGGTCGTGATGACTATTATGGCAATGGTTACCGCAGGTCGCCCCCTCCCATGTACTCTTCCTACAGGGGGACTCGGGATTACCCTTCCTACAGGGATTCTCGGGACTACCATCCTTACAGGGACACCCGAGATTACTCTCCTCCCCCCAGGGACCCCAGGGACTACTATGACGGCAGGGGTGGGCGGGGATACTCTCCCCCTTATGGTGGTAGGGCAAGAAGGGAGCGATCTATTTCACCGTATCGGATGTCAGAAAGAGGCTACGGGGGGCGCGGAGCTGGTGGTGGTGGCTATGACAGGTGAGATTGCTCTACCGGATAGCTGAGATGGATGGGATGCTGTTCGGAATGGCCCTCCATGATGGAAGAATGTTGTACTAGCTTTACTTGTGAACTAATTCCTATCCAGATTTAAAAAGAACTGTATGAGCACCTTGTTTGTAGCTTATGATTGTAAGAATGACTGGTACTTATTCCTTGGGGCATCTTTGAACTGTTTGAAATCATGGCGAGACAGTAGGTACGTGGCTATTATCTGACATTGCCATAATTCGAATCATGGAAAGGTGGAAACCCAGGAATATTCAGCCGTCGATGTTAGTGCAATGTGGTAGCGTGAGAAGACAAAAGGCTTTGATGATGCTCCCTCTGCTCGTTGCATCTACTGATGGATGATAGGAGATCATGATAACACTTGTGTCCTTGAGAGTGCATGTGAATGGCCCAACACGAGAGGTGATCTTGTGATTGTGATGTGGTTTTGTGCCGTTGTACGGACGGATTGGTTGGGTGTGCAGCAGTGTTCCCAGATTGGGGATTCTGTCTGGCAGAGTTTTCTGCGCGTCGTGTTGGTTGCTTTGTTCCGTGGGTATCTCATCATTAGTGGGTGACTTTTTTGGTTCCTGGTTGATTCTGATGTGATGCAAAGGAGGGTACTGTGAAATTCTTTTGTGGGTGTAAAGGGAGGAGCAGATTGAGAAGGTGCAAAAGAGTAAAGGCAGATTCTTCTGTGTTCCGCGCAGCGTATCATGGCCATGCAGTGGTGGTGTCCCGTTAGCCTCCTGTTGCTCCAGCTGGTTTATATTCTCCTCTTCTTTGCCCTCTGGAGCTGGAGCTTGTGGCCGCATCTTCAACTAGTCAGACGATAAACCATCATTGCCAGATGCTTCTGGTTCATCATATGCATGGCGCGCTCTGATTGTTGAATTGTTGATGACGAGAAGACCAACACATGAAAGAGCCATGCAATGGTGGTGTCCCGTTAGCCTCCTGTTGCTCCTGCTGGATTATATTCTCCTCTTCTTTGCCCTCTGGAGCTGGTCAGACGATGAACCATCATTGCCAGATGCTTCTGGTTCATCAAGTTGTATATGCATGGAGCTCTGATGAGTAGGACCACGTTTGGAGCCCTCCGTGGCATCGTCTCTGTTTGTTGATGACGCGAAGACCAACACATGAAAGGCGTGCTCCGATCTCGTGGTGCTTGTTCCCGGAGAAGATGCGCGCACGAGCTGGTGCTCACGAGAGAAGAAGAGATAAAGCCTGGTGGGCGTGTCACCTGGCGCCGGAACAGAGCAGGGCAATGGCAAATCTCTCCTGCCCTTCTACGCACCTCCATTATTGATTGGGTTGAGGAGAGAAAGTACCTTGTCACGGGACGTCGCTGTCTGCATGCTGCGACCACTCGGTTGTCCAGTCTCTGTCTCTCTAGCGTTCTCTCACACGCTGCACACCGCCACTGCTTGTGCCGCCGCTCGATCATTTGCCGGCCCGGGGCTGATTCGTAAGCTTTTCCAGGAAATAACAAGAGCATTTGCCAGTCCAGCCGTGCCATGTTCTGTATCGTGCGTGCCTGGTTGTAGCGTCACGGGACGATCGAGCCTGCAGTCAGTGCACACTTGTGTTTCGTGGGACCTAAAATGGCTGGTGCCCTAGTACTACGTGGCACCACTACTGTGCGTGCAGCCGAGCCAGCAGGTCGTGCAAAGGATGCCAACCCTACGGAATCCGTCGTCCGAGTGTATCAGCATATTGTACGTGTATGCATTGTTTGCACTCGCTAGCTACTCGAGTGGAACTATAGGCTGCCGATCGAGAAGGCTCTTCAATTTTTCATCTATGGTTAGATTAGCCTACCTTTTTTGTTGTTGTTTTTGAATACCACTCGATTATTGCTTGTTGTTGCATTTGATACGGGATAGAAGAAGACGATGTGGACTCCAGCGCATGCATCAATCAGCTAGCTCGGTTGCCACGGCCAGACCTTGCACGGGCCCGACGTCTGTCTTGCTCGTGTCTGATACTGTGCGGCCTGGTCCACGTGCTGTGCTAACTAGCTCGTCTCCTCTCCTCTAAAAACCCCAAGCAGCATGCCATGCATGATGCGAGCAGCAGCGCCCGGCGCCGTTCCCAAGGGTTGCCGTGGCGTCTAGCATTTGTCGTTGCAACTTCTCCTCTCTTCCTCCGTCTTCCCCGGCGGTCCACAAGCTGCTGCTACTTGCAAATTTGCCATGGCCCGGCCCTCCCTCCCTCGGCTCCCCCTCTCTCTCTCTCGTTGGTACTCCAGTGAGTGCTCTGCTTGTTTTATTTGATGTTAGTGCAATCAACGTTCGCCGCCGTAGCTAGTCTCATGCATTACGACACGAGGAAGAGGACCCGTCTGCCCTTTTCTTGCCCATCACAACAACACACCGGCGTCACGGGCGTGCATATCTATCTACACTGCAAGTGTGCATTCCCAATCCCCATGGATGGCTACTGATGACATTAGTCTAGCCATTAAAACATATTGTTATTGTCAACAACACAAGATGCTCCTCTGTAGATTTAGGATATGCTCCCCAGCCTAGATGCATGCAGGAATGAATAGGAATACGATCGACAGCACAGAGAGCATGTTCAAGCCAATAGCTGTGTTAGCTACAGGCAGTGGAGGAGATTGGATTGGGGAAGAAGTAAGAACAGAGAAAACAGAGAGGAGGAAAGAAGCTGTATTCAGCTTAGCAATTTGGAATTGTCTGTTACATCCTACAGGCAACGATGCCTCGAGCAAGCTTAAGTAGCTGCTTGTTACATGGGCCAAGCCCAGGACTCAACGCCTATCACACCCATTCCGGCCCATTCAGCCTCACGTTCGCGCGTCTCACGCGCCGACTTGTTTCAGCGTTCCCGCCTTCTTCCTTCTGTCTTGCCGGTTCAGCCACAGGAGGCGTAGTGCTAACAAGCTGCTCCCCCGGCTCACGGTATGCGTACTTTCTTGTCATACGTAGGCTCTGTACGTATGGTCGCCAACCCGTCGAGTGGGCCACACAATGCAGTTTGACGCCTGCCCTCCTTGTACTGCAAGTGTACCGTACGGTGCCTTGAAACTGCCGTAGCTTAGCCGGAATTTTTCACGTGCGCCCACGATTCGTTACAGGATTCGCGCTGCACACCTGCATCTGCAAGTGATCGATCGATGACCTTAATTTGTCTCGCGATCGAAAGGAAGAATAATACTCCTACCTCGTGATGCCAGACAAACGAACATTGCAGCGTACACAAACGTACGGCTCTACAGATAATTAAGGGGTTGTTTGGATCTCTTGCTCCAGCTTGCTGTGCCTGGCTAGGCAAGAAATGAGAGGTTTGGTTTCCTTGCTTAGTGCCTCGGTGCCCGTGCTGTCCAGAATTTTCCTTGCTGAACAGAGCTAGCTAGAATGGCTCTCTGCAGGCAGCAAGGCTAGCCTCGCTGAGAGAGATGAGGCAAGCTAGGCCAGCAAAACTACCAAACTAGCCCTAAGCTTCTTCTCTCCGCACCATTTCGCATGCACTTAACATCGTAAAAGAACATTGGCACTTGGAAGAGCTGCGAAGAAGAAGAAATAGACGAAAACAAACCCATCATGTTCATCGTCCTAGACTCGGGTGTTTTCTTTTGTTTATTCGTCACATACTGTGCTACTTTTCCCTCTCCCATCATTGAATATTTGTTGGTGTGGATGGTGCCGTAAATGTAATAATGTGTTGAACTGGGGACTCCAACTTGTAGATGAACAGATTACCTTTACAAAGAAATTAACCTACTACTAAATTACGACTGTTTATCTCCTTTTCTCAGCCCTAAACAAATGAGGCTTGTCAGCGTATGTCCATATTATGCTGAACACATATATACTAGTAGTATAACTGCCCAAGGGACATGCATTGACCACTGAGACGAAGGCCAAAGAATGTGTTAACTGCATATCGTAGTTTAACTTATATATGCAGGCCATTCGTATTACTGATTAGATTACCACTTCCAACGCGAGTATGAAACTGCATGTATGTTTTGTGTTGGAGACAGAAAGGTGCAATGTTTATGCGCGCGTCAACCCAAGCACAGAAACAGCCTGCGGGGATCTGGCGCTGCCCCCAACGCGACAACACCAAAAAGTACTCCTACTCTACCTCTGGTGTGTGCTCGTCTACTGTATGCGATGATGTTCTATGCTAGGGAAAGGGAGAGAACATGATGAGAGAGCTCTGAAGAAATATTGTGGGCGAGCAGGCGGTAGCATAAGACAAGCCAAAAACCGGCGGTGTGGTGCTACATCCAAAACCATGGCGGTTTTCTGCCGGCTGCCTTTTGAGGCCCTTGGACGCTTGTGACGAGCCGTCTTCGATCGTGGCTGCCAAAGCTCCTCCTTCCTCGCAAAAGCAACATGTTCTCGAGATAGAGAGAGGTTGGTGGTACTACTAGTAGCAGGCAATGCACACACACAAACAACACAACAAAAGAAAATTAAGGGAGAAGGAACAATCAATCATGGCCAAGCCGACGCGGGCCAATACGTTCACACATATACTTCGTGCGTGCATGCATCGAATCGAGTGATGTGCCACCCATTCATTTTCGTTCACCTTGATCCTTGCTTGTAACAACGTGCATGGCGAAGCTAGACATGTGCATCTCTCCCTTTCAGCATCACCATGATCGGGTTGACAGTCTACGACGAGATTTTGTTCCTACTCCATACTTACGCTCTTAACTGTCACGTGATCATCATCGAGATTCATGCAAACAACTGACGGGTTGATTTCTCTTGCAAGCTAGCTACGCAACGTCCTTTTCGATTTGACATTGCAAGCCTCGATCGTGCACGAAATGAAACGATGCTGGAGAGCAATGACGGAGAGGCCTACTAGGCGAGAGATTCACGGATAATTTCACATGCTCAAGCAGGATTTGCACAATTGAGCTTTTGGCTTATGCTAATGATGCCCAACGCTTGCCTGCTCGTCACTTGTGTACTTTAATCGAATAGATCCATCCATCACCATTTATATGAAAGCATGCGTCTCTTTCCTCACACCTGCATATGCTGCATATATTGGCATAATGCTATTGTTGTTTGTCTCGCCTGGAACGAGGAGTACCACGCATTGTTGGTCACACTCACGTACACGGGGATTTTTTTTTGAAGGTAAAAAAGAATTCCCTGTTATATGGGAAATTGGGTATCACAAAATAACTGAGACTAATGATTTCTTGATTCACAAAACAGATTGCGAAGGACTCTCGCTAGCGAAAGGACGCAAACAAGCCGGCCTCTAAGCATCCTTTTACATCGGAGTACCATACATTCAGACAATACTGAAGCAACTGATACCAATTGCAGTGTATATACTAGTAAATCATGCAAGCCTCTGCAAAAAAGATGAACATGACTCATCCACATGTTAATTAGCTCGAGTTGCGTATAACTAAGCTATTTACCCATCAAAATTGAGCAAATTAAAATTAACGTCGCTAAAAGTTGATCAGCATTTCGTTCAAAAAAAAAAGTTGATCAGCATGCCATAGTTTTTCCCTTTACGTTGCTACACAGCCACGGTGCTAAGGCAGCCTGATGCGTGCTGTTTGTGATCACTAACCACACATTGATTTTCTGACTGCTGAGGCGGTCTTCATCCACAGGAACCACCAACTAAATACTATAACCACCTGTAGCATGTACAATGTCAGATGGAAGAAGCAGCGTTGCTAAACATACTACTAAGTGGACAGTAGCCTGTGCAGTTTCGACAACTTGTAGTCGGTCTTTCAAAAAAAAGGACAACCAGTAGTCGATAGTTATATGGGCTAATTGCAAAGCAGCATCAGCATTTGGCTGCTGCTCCCACTGCACTGGTATTAATAACTAATGTTCCATAACTGTTCAAGCTTAAGGCATAGTTTCATATGTAAGTTACTTGCCGAGCTGTAGTTCTGGAGAATGAATAGGCCAGACAGTGCTCAGAAGTACATGTGACTGCCTTCTCCAAATAAATTAACTATGAGTACAGCCAAGTATGAATTTATAATTATTCCTGCAGCATATATCCTTCTAGAGCAAGGTATTTTGGCAATTGGAGTAACCAGAGCCAATTCGTACCGTTGAAAGTGTTGAACAATCTGCTTTTGTTTCTCTTGTAAGGGAGTGCACAATACTGAGTAAGCTACAAGCTTTCTAGGCCATCCAGTGCTCCTTAATTCTGAAGCCGCTTGGAGTTTGGAGGAAACAGGCAAGAATACCAGCCAACAGTCGGACCTGTCGATCGCCTTTAGCTGTGATCCAA
Organism: Eragrostis tef; assembly: GCA_000970635.1. NCBI lineage: Eukaryota > Viridiplantae > Streptophyta > Magnoliopsida > Poales > Poaceae > Eragrostis > Eragrostis tef. The sequence continues at coordinate 64,218 of LAPY01001856.1, read as the reverse complement.
CGCAGAAGGCCGTCGCCGTCTGATTTCTGTATCAGAGCACGCACTCGCCGCGCCAAACTGACGCTTTTCCGATGCCTGAAGATGACCAGGTAGCAGCCAAACCTTTTCTGCCCTCCTGAAATCTGAAATGGCAAGTTTGCTCGACAATCAGTCCACTACCTGGAAAAGGTGGAACATGGCAATAAGGATGGTTAACAACTTAACATGGCCTGATAAGTGTTAGGAAACTGCAGAACAGAAATTCGACGTATTTCGGTAAACCTAGCATTAGCATGGTACATTCAGCCGGTTAGGTAAGGCTAGTACATCATGATATCCCAGACTGCACCTGCCTATTGTAATTGTTTTCCTTTCTGTTTGTAATGAACTCAAACAAAATCTCGTATAATTACGGAGAATTGATATATATTTTATTTTTAAGTGCTAAATAGACCATCAATCGTATAAGCTGCTTAAACTGTTAGGTACTTGCAATACAGGCCCTAGAGTGAAACCCATTTCATGACGTGGAGGGCCATGCTGGGCAGTGCAGCATGCTGATGCCACCACACAGACAGAATCACAGGTGTACCCCCAACTCAAAAGGATCAATGGACCATGGCCATGGGAGAGGAGAGAGGACACGTGGGGCACCCTCGGGGGTAATGTGGGCCACCCTAGGCAGGCTTGCATGCCAATGTGTAGATGAGCAGGAAGCTGACACAGCCGCTGCTGCGCAACAAGCCGTTTTCGATTCAGACGCATTTGTGGGTCAAACTTTGCCACACAATCCGGACCCCACTCTAGCTGAGATCTTCTGCGGCTAATATGAACAATCTACCATTGTTTTGTTGCTTACGGTAATCCTAATAAGAGGTTTTTATTTCGTTGTTTACAAAGGTGTCATATAAGCAACAAAATATTTAATTGATGATTAAAATAGGTCATTAAATGCATTGTATCACGTATGGTGTTGCACGTAAGACACAAATATGTTAAAAATAATGTAAATATATTGCGTAATAAAACAGTGTAAACATAGTTTCATTTACGTTAACATACACACATGAGGGAGAAGAGAGGGAGTTTCATCTAGTACAAAAGAGTAATTTTGCTTGCCTATCTCATGGGAGAGGAGTAAGGACACGTGGGGCACCCTCGGGGGTAATGTGGGCCACCCTAGGCAGGCTTGCATGCCAATGTGTAGATGAGCAGGAAGCTGACACAGCCGCTGCTGCGCAACAAGCCGTTTTCGATTCAGACGCATTTGTGGGTCAAACTTTGCCACACAATCCGGACCCCACTCTAGCTGAGATCTTCTGCGGCTAATATGAACAATCTACCATTGTTTTGTTGCTTACGGTAATCCTAATAAGAGGTTTTTATTTCGTTGTTTACAAAGGTGTCATATAAGCAACAAAATATTTAATTGATGATTAAAATAGGTCATTAAATGCATTGTATCACGTATGGTGTTGCACGTAAGACACAAATATGTTAAAAATAATGTAAATATATTGCGTAATAAAACAGTGTAAACATAGTTTCATTTACGTTAACATACACACATGAGGGAGAAGAGAGGGAGTTTCATCTAGTACAAAAGAGTAATTTTGCTTGCCTATCTTCATTAATCTACTGCCCGATATAACTCCCTCTCTTATCCCTCATTCTTGTTGCACTCCTTAGGGCTTGTTTGACAGCGTTTCAGATTCTGCAAAAAACAGATTCTGCACTGGATTCTGAGGTAAAACAGATGCTCTAGCTTATTTTGGATTCTCTGTCAAAACAGCTTCTCCAGTCAGGCCGTTTTGCAAAGTAGATTATGCGTTTGAAATGATTTATCTATTCATACCATTGGCTTTTTACTTTGTAATAAAAATAATTGTAAAAAATAAATTAAATATAGTCTAGTTCGATATATTTGATTTTTTTAAACTGCAAAATATGTCAAGTGTGGTTTAGTTTCAAGATCTCATTGCCACGATCATAATGGTTGAATTAGTTTGAAATTTGGACATTTGGTTTGCAGTCTATGATTTTTTAAAGAAGGAAGACGTTTCAAAAGCTTGTGGACCCAGCTATGACAGGGTGAGTGGGAAAGAGATGCTGAGACGGGGGAGGTTTCGTGGGGCCAGGGTCAGGTGTAGAATTCATGAGAAGCTCGAATTTGCAGCTTGTTCTCCTATGTTGAAACGAAAACGGATTCTCCAAAGATTTTTTCTCAGAATCTGTTTTGCAGGAGACCGTTTGGCAAATCAAAGAGAGAAGAAGCAGAAGTCGATGGAGAATCTGTGCCAAATAGGCTTTTACTTTTTCGTCACTTTTTAATTCATATGTCCAAACTCAAAATAATTTCTAATATAAAACGGAGGGAGTAAATCTTATAGCATATTTTTTTTCCCCATTCGTCCAAACATGTAACAAGATTGGATAAGAAAAAAAAAAGAAAGAGATTGACAATTTGACTTTAACAAAAATAAAATTTGGACAACTATTGAAATATGGCAAACTATGCATTCAAGTCGTGAACTTGGAAACGAAACTTGGCATTTCTGTATTCAGTGTGGAGGAGCAAAAGAGAGTACACTACTCCATTCTCCACTCTGGCGCAGAAAAGAAAGTACACTACTTCATTCTACACTACCGTTGCAAAAGAGAGCGCGGAGTATCGTTTCCACTCTGGCGCAGAAAATCCAACCTCATCGATTACATGTACTCTTACGAGTACACTACTCCATTCTCCACAGTAGTACAGCTACTGGCCGTAGGAAGCTGTCAACATTTAACAAATGTGGCAGAAAACTTGATTTAGCTGACAATGAGGAGCTCACCAAAAGTTTCACCACAGCCAAGGTTTTCTGTGGAGTCTGATGGGTCATGAGCTTTGAGCCTTTTAAAGTTTGTGCCCATCCAAGACGGTTTTGGAGCCTTGCAAGTTCCTGCTAGGCGGCCCCGTTCGACGTCCTCTCCTCTAAAATCTAGAGAGGTCTAAACAAAAAAATCTTGTCTTAAGTAAAGTTTAATTACAAAACTAACTGCAGAACCCTGGTCTAAATCGCGAGACGAATCTAATGAGGGTAGTTAAGCCGTGATTAGATGATGGTTAGCATTCTTGTAGCATCGCTGTAGTAAAACATAGATTAATTAGCCTCATTAGATTCGTCTCGCAAGGATGTAACCATCTGTAAAAAGTTTTGTCATTAAACTTTATTTAGTATTCTTAAATAATAAAATTCTGTTTAATGCTAAAATTTAGAGGGGTCTAATTTTTGACACCGAAACGCGCCCCTAGTTTTTGATAACTTCTTCAGAATGCATTTGGTAATGAGTTTGCAGTTCCCAAAATCCGGACCGTGGCATTTCCATGCTCCATGATGCTAAACCCAGAACTGCAGTTCCAATTCAAGTGTTGAAAAACTTTTCATCGGTCACGAGTTATGTATGAAAGCATCTGCAAAGAAGAAAAGCATTTTATTTTATATTATCGCTATAAAATTTCTCATCTATCGTTGTATGCCCTTCTCTTTTTTCAAAGAACAACACACGATGTTCTCCAAAGCGACAAGCAATAACCTGCTTAGTCCTCACAATTCAGTGATTGAACTGAAGAAGACGGGCCTGTGGATTTAGGGAGTGATTCTTCAACGTATTTTTTTTAAGCGTATCGGGACGGTTGTCGGAACTTTCCATACCATGGACCAAATTTTGCCTTAGCATAACAAGGAAGGGATCAGGGAAATACCTGTACTCCAACAGGAGAAATTCTGGACCCTATCACTGTTATCATGTCTTAGGGCTCACAAGTCACAATACTACAAAATCAGAATGGGAGCATCTCAACATTCTATCACTAACTAGGCTGGCCTCATGAGCAAAATCTAGGGGTTAAAGAAAAGAATGCGATAAGAAGCAGCAGCAGCAAGTGATGAGAAGGCATGATTCCTTTCCAATCCCATCCCAACCCTCTAGGTCCCTCCTCTTCCCCTCCCTAATCAAACCCCCAACCTACCTTAATACAACTGTTCACCATTTATCACAGGGAATAATTGTCCCCTTCCGTCACCCATATATTAATCCCCTCACCACTGCCTTGGCCTCCCCACTACTCACAAGAAGCAACACAAACAGCAATAGCCACCACTTGCTCTTCTTCGTCTTGTTGGGGGAGGGGAGGGGAGGGGAGGTCCTCAGTGTTTTATTACAGGGCAAGCAAGCGAGGAGAGGGTGCAAAGGGAGGAGGAGGAGATGGAGCTGGACGAGCAGGCCTTCTTGGAGGAGATCCTCTCCCTGAGGAGGGACGCGTGGGAGTGCAATGCTATGGGTGACTTCTTCTCCCCGGCGGCGGCCGCCATGGACTGCTCCTTCCAAGAACGCCACCAGCCGCCACCCAGCGTCAGCGTGCTCCCCACCTTCACGGCCTCCTACGACCACCACCAGCAGCAGCACCA
>LAPY01001856.1:40822-56828 GCA_000970635.1 Eragrostis tef | reverse complement strand
CACCGCCCGCCTCTCCATGCTCCGCTCCGTCGTGCCCAAGATCAGCAAGGTAACACCTCCCAAGGGGGAAAAAATCACTCTTTTTTCTTCCCGAAGACTTGCCCAAGAAGATCTCGATCGTTTGCAGCAAGAACAAACAATCTCAGAATGACGAAATGAGCTTTCTTTGTTGTTGTGAGCAGATGGACAGGACATCGATTCTGGGCGACACGATCGACTACATGAAGGAGCTGCTGGACAGGATCAAACAGCTGCAGGAAGAGATCGACCAGGAGCAGCAAGAGGCGCCCGGCGTGCTTAGCGTGTTCCGGGAGCTCAACCCCAACGAGATGGTCGCCAGGAACACCCCCAAGGTGAGGGCAGGCAACCATTTCCTAGTACTAGTTGTTTTGTTCTTCGCATTGGGTCGACTAGGAGGAATATGAATCTAAGATAAGATGCGGTTGACTGTGCTCAGTTCGACGTGGAGAGGAAGGAGAACGGCGAGACGAGGGTGGAGATCTACTGCGCGTCGAAGCCCGGATTGCTGCTGTCGACGGTGAGCACGCTCGACACGCTGGGGCTCGACATCCAGCAGGCCGTCGTCAGCTGCTTCAACGACTTCGGCATGCACGCCTCCTGCTCCGAGGTACTCATTCTTCCATTCATACACCGTACTCATTTCTCGAGCTGCAGCAAATTTGAGATAACAAGTATGTTTCTTGACCGATTAGCTGAAGCATGACGATTTTGGGTGTGCAGATGCAGAGGGAAAGGATCAGCGCGGACATGATAAAGCAGGAGCTGTTCAAGAACGCCGGCTACGGCGGAGGCTGCTTGTAGAGAAGAACAGAGCGGAGGAACAAGGGGCTCAGCAATAAATTAAGCAAAAAGGCAGAGGCAGATTTGGGAGGCCATTTTGCGATCCATCTCCCCATCATAACCCATGTTATCTGATGTTGTAGTACTCCATCATGCAGTGATGAATCTTCTCCGATTAACAACAAAGCTTGCTGCCTTTTTAATGATTGATCAGTTGCGCTTTTCGCACCCAATTTTTTAATCTGTTCCTGTTTGTGTTTGTAAAGGGAATGCGCGTTTCTCCAAATGTTCAGTTCAGTGTGATTTGCCTCTGTTAGCATTGCCCATGGAGAGACGCTGCTGCGGAACATGTAGAATCACCACTGCTTCACTAGAGGCTGGCCACAAGCTTCTGCTCTCCTCTTTTGGGAGCTGTCACATATGTCTAGGGCCGTGCAATTTGACCTGAGCTGATTCCGGCTGCCTAATGAATCAAACAAACAAGGTGAGGTGAATCCAACAGGCCGCCTGATACATCTTTACTGATTGATAATTCAGCCTGTTCGTTTGGTTGCTTTGCAGCAGCTACAGTGTTTCAGTTATTTTTTCTACAGCCGTAACAGTGTTTCTGCAGCCGCTATAGTGTTCGCAGTTATTTTTCTGCAGCCTAACTGATATCAGCAGAAGACATACTCCTACATGGATTGGGACCTGCACATGCTCCATCCATCAAGCTTTGTTTCTTCTCGTCTGCGCCCCAGGACATGGTGGGTGGGTCGCTTTCTTGCTGCGTGCAGAAAATTCCTCTTTCAAAGATGAGGGGAAAGATTTTCACCACCTAAGCGGATCAATGGGCCTTGTCTTATCTCTCGGCCTTGTGTGCTCTGCACAGGCTGGGGACCAATTAAGTAAAAGGGTGCCCCTGTTAGCAGGAAACTCATTCGTTGACGGATTGACCCCTAATTTATACTGTCTAATCAGGGCAGGCAGACAAAGATCGCGTCTAGCCGTCCGTCTACTCTTCTGAATTTCTAATGGTCCTATCCTAAAGCAGCCAGCCGCATCTTGAGGTACCCTGATTAGTTTTCTAATCCTTCCGAGCAAACAACCACGCTTGCACATCTCATCCGCTGCAGGTTCACCGTTCATGACCTGAACCTTGTAAAGGTGGTCAATCTAAACTCGGATGTTTTGTACGTTTCTTGTCGACTCCCAGGCCCGAGCAAACCATCTTTTAATGTTCTTTTCGTAAGGAAAGATAAAGAATGTCTCGTTCGGTTTGCAACAAACTGAGATGCGGTGCAGTTCAGGAACCAGATACTCCTAATAATAATACCCAGAAAATGTAACGCCTGCCGGCCGGAGGAGATGGTCCTCCGCACGGCACTGTAGGGTTCCCGCGCGACGCGGGCGTTCCATGGGATGGGAGGCGGCGTGGCCGTCTGTTCTGTTGGAGATGCGGCTGCCGAGTCGTAGAAGAACCACTGCTGGTTCGTGCAATCATGAGCTCGGCTGCGTCAGCCACTGCCAGGTCTCTCCCAGCTTCCCCACGCGGCGACGCCATGATCACCCGTCACCTCACCACAGAGAGGGGGCATGGCCGCGTTAACGTCGCCCATCTCACCCGAGTAGGCGACTGATGCATGACCGGCGCAGGCAGAGGTACGGTGGTATGGTAGCGGATCCGCCACCCCGCAAGACAGATCATGGGCAAGTCGCCACGACCCACTGGCATTACTGTTGGCACACTTGCTCAAGATAGTACACTTTCCTGCTCAACTTTGTGCTTCAGTACCATAGTTAGGCTGTGGAATTGGACATGAGCTTGCAATTGAGCCCAGCGGATTAAGTGTGCTGAACCTTCCTAACTATCAACGGTAGATCAGCTATTCGCATATGCTCCCGCCTCATCATCAGTCAACCACAACATGTATAGTATTTTATTTATGCTAATGATGATGGGATCACCTTGATCTTGGTATATCAGCTTTTGGGTCAAGGTTTTATGACGCCACACCAAAATCAAATTGACGTCAATATAATTAGAAAGGGAAGAAAGGACCCGTTAGAACATGATGAGATAGAGATTTCTTGCAATTCATCATTCATAGATACATAATTAGATAGAGGTCCTCCTCCAAAAAAACAAAAAAAAAAGAACATAGTTAGAAAGGGGAGAATAGACCTGTTAGAACCAAGGCATCCACCAGATGTACATTTTGCCGAGGTTGCTGAGGGATACTGCTTCCGCGATCAGGCGGCGTGCTTGGCCTTCAACTGAGAGCGGCAGGGAAGGACTGGCCTTAACGCCTACAAGAACTCCCTGAAGCCTTGCCTCGATGTTAGTAATAGCCCTCTGCATGATTGGCAACAACAAAGATATAAGAATGTCTCGATGTGGTAAGTTTAGCCATTCCAAAGACACCCAACGCTCCTGGTGCAGATTCATACCTTCGCGTGTGGATTTTGGACTTCACCTCCACTAGATTTGTGAGATTTTGTCCACTCAACTAGCGGATCGTGGATAAAGGTCTCAAGAACGGTCATAAGGGTCTCCTTGTGAGTTCTGAGAACTGACAGAGTAATTTCACAGACCTTAAGAAAAACGCCTTCATACCCAGTGATGCCCAAACCGTCAATCATGTTCTGCAGTTACAGGTAGCAAAAACACTTCTATTGCTTAGGCCATGTTTACTGGCTCGTTGGCGGCCCATACCCAATTGAGCCCAGCGGATTAAGTGTGCTGAACCTTCCTAACTATCAACGGTAGATCAGCTATTCGCATATGCTCCCGCCTCATCATCAGTCAACCACAACATGTATAGTATTTTATTTATGCTAATGATGATGGGATCACCTTGATCTTGGTATATCAGCTTTTGGGTCAAGGTTTTATGACGCCACACCAAAATCAAATTGACGTCAATATAATTAGAAAGGGAAGAAAGGACCCGTTAGAACATGATGAGATAGAGATTTCTTGCAATTCATCATTCATAGATACATAATTAGATAGAGGTCCTCCTCCAAAAAAACAAAAAAAAAAGAACATAGTTAGAAAGGGGAGAATAGACCTGTTAGAACCAAGGCATCCACCAGATGTACATTTTGCCGAGGTTGCTGAGGGATACTGCTTCCGCGATCAGGCGGCGTGCTTGGCCTTCAACTGAGAGCGGCAGGGAAGGACTGGCCTTAACGCCTACAAGAACTCCCTGAAGCCTTGCCTCGATGTTAGTAATAGCCCTCTGCATGATTGGCAACAACAAAGATATAAGAATGTCTCGATGTGGTAAGTTTAGCCATTCCAAAGACACCCAACGCTCCTGGTGCAGATTCATACCTTCGCGTGTGGATTTTGGACTTCACCTCCACTAGATTTGTGAGATTTTGTCCACTCAACTAGCGGATCGTGGATAAAGGTCTCAAGAACGGTCATAAGGGTCTCCTTGTGAGTTCTGAGAACTGACAGAGTAATTTCACAGACCTTAAGAAAAACGCCTTCATACCCAGTGATGCCCAAACCGTCAATCATGTTCTGCAGTTACAGGTAGCAAAAACACTTCTATAGGTTAAATGCCCGCAAAGCACAAGGAAACAGCTGACTGAGAAAGGTTTCACTACTTACCTGCGTAAGCCTAAATGGCACCACCTCAGGCTTGTCAAGTAGCAAGCCCCTATCAAACAAGCAGCTAAAATCCACATGAACACAGTCTCCGGTTGTTGAATCAAAAAGGATGTTTTCACCATGTCTGTCACCAAGGCCAACAATGTGCCCAACCATCGACCACACCGCGGTGGTATGCGCATATGCAACTCTAGCACGGAACCATGCAGCTGGTTCAGAGAATGTTGTCAAGAACCATTTGTGGAATACAGGAGGAAACATCGGAAGGATTTTAGTCTTCAGCATCTCATCGTCAGGCAGTTTTCCATGGTATACGTCATATATCTTCTTGATAAGTGGATTTGTTTTCATTTTATCGAACTTTCCACAAGTTATGTAGATGTCCTGAAGAATATGCCGAAGGCCTCGGGTATTGGGCACCCATTCAACCATTCCACAATCTTCTGTGAGTGGAACAACTGCAAATGTTCTGATATAAAGCTTTCTCCTGCGGCTCTTGGGGACTTTGGAGAGGAGACGGTTGATCATCGCATTGAATTCCATCATGCGTGAGTCTTTCCTAAGGTCATCCTTTGGTTTGCATAGAAATGGGCGAGCAACTCCATCGCTTCCGAGAAAAACAACCTTAAGTTCAAAATGATCATGTTTGTCAGTTATAAGCGGAAGTATGGCTAAATTAACTATACCTTTGAAACAACGAATGGGTGTGGCATTAACATAATTCTATTATAACTGACAAAGAGATTGGATAACCACAATATATCAGAATAAAAAAGGACATGTATCCGCATTTCCCTGATATTCACCTTACAACATAATTTAGAAAGACTTGTAAGTGAATTTAATTTCCCTAGATCATTACTGCTCCTCCTATAGATGTAATAACCAATCAAGGCGCTATCAGACATACCTTCTTTGGTTTCTGAAGGGAGGAAAGAATCTCTGCATCATCAGCTATTCCAGCTATAGTAGGATGCTCAGAAACTGAAAAAGGGTGAAAACCAGATTGATCCGCCATATTTCTATCATATGATGGCAGAGACACAGTTAAAGCCTGTTGGACAGGCAAGATAACTCCTAGTGGCATCATTCTTTTCAAGGAACTGAACTCAGTTGAGATATTTACTGTTCTCGCCTTTGGCTGCCCTGGATGAAAGCATAGCTTAATAAGATGTTCTATGAGAGAAGGAAACTGAACGAACAGTGCGCTATTTTCGTTTCCACGCCGACATCCTTTCTTCGCTGCTTGTAGTATTTCTGCAGCAGCGTCTCTTCTCGCAGGAACTGTTGACTTTGACACTGCAGCCATCATCCAGAGAGCTTGTTGAGGGTATTCCCGCAAAATATACGTTACAATGCCTTTTACTATTCTGACGACATCAGCATTTCCGTGACAGATGCGGGAGATCAACTGAGACAGCACGGTAAGCCACTGGTATGTTGGCAGATCCTTCAAGCACCCACGCATGAGGCCTGACACCTGCAATGTGCCGATTAAGTATCAATGTATCATATAGACAGGCTCAGAACAATTTGAAAAGGACGTGCAATCAAATTTACCTTTGCATGTGTATCTTTCATGGGTTTATCAGAAGATCCCTCTCGGATGTATATGCTTCCAAATTCGAACCAAAGAGTAAGCATTCGAGGTAGCGCTTGAAAAAGATTCTTGTGTCCTTTGTGAAGTGCTCTTGCATAAGAATGTATGACCAATGGAATCCCATCCCACCAAGGCTTCTCCTTCCCTTCAGCTGCCCTGCTAACAGAGCTAGAGGAGCTAGGATGGACAGGTCCAACTCCACCAGCAAATTTCTCATCTTCTTGTCGTTTCCTAGCATCAACAAGCAAATCATCAAGAAACTTTGCCATGCAGAAAAAACCCTTTTCCCACTTGGGACGCAAATCTGTTACTCTCTTATATAACGATTTGATATCTGCACTCTGTTTTTGCCCAGTATAATGGATCCATCTAGTATAGAGAAGAAGGGTTTTCGAAACATCTGGATTCTCGGTTGATGCTTGTGTAGCCGAGATAGGTGCATTTGGCAAAGCGAGAGAGAGGCTACAAAGTGATGAAAGGACATCAGTTCCCAAAACTTCTGCAGGCATGTTCAGAAGTGTTTGCTGAAGTTCAGCTATAGCACTATCAAACTTACGTATATTCCAGAGATACTTTGCCTTCTCCATGTGAGCGTTAGGAGCCCCTGAAGCATCTGCTTCCAGTATTGCAAGGTGGGCTGTCTCGTAGTGACCAGCCAAACGACAAAGCTTAGCATAGTGAAGCCAGCAGTTTCCAACCTGCCCATTCATATGGCTCTGACTAAAAACCATCCTTCGGAGAGCAAGTAAAGGCTCCCTTGTCCAAAGAGATGGTTGTGTGCATCTTAGACGATTATCCCAATCCTCTGTTAACTTCAGAAACATAGGATCATCTGCACTGAATGACTTATCAAGAAATGACTCATCTCCCAACAGGGAGTTGAAATCTTCCAACTCTCGCAACATATGAAGCTTTACAACATAAGGATATGCACGCATATATGAGTCCATACCAGCTGCAGCCAAAGGTACAAGTAACGATTGTTTGGACTGTGCAATTTTCTCGGCAACCATATACTGATCTTTGATCGTCATGGCCTTGAATATCTTAGCAAGATCCATGTCAAAAGAGGCATTGTTGTCAGAACCACTGAACACCAGACCCTTCTCTGTACCAGTCAGATACTCATCCATAAGATCCCATCTCCCTAATCGCCAAGCTGCTTGCACTCCTTGCATGCACCAAGTTTTCTTATACTGAGGTATGCTACACACCAAACCATCCACATGTGCAATCATAGCTTGGAGGTGGCACATGTTAAGCAAACAATTAAGAACATTAGAATGTCTATGAACAGAAGTAGGTTCCATTTGCAAGGCCTGTTCACATAAGGTTAAAACTTCAGCCCAGTTTCCAGCTTTTTCATTGATGATAAGCTGATCTTGAAGGCATGATGATTTCCTGAGATTAGCTAAACCTAGGAGGCCATCAGGCTCATCCAATCCTCCATATATTTCCATCAGAAAAGATATGTCATCGTCTAAAAAACTGCCACTGCACTCTGCAGCGGGATTGGAGGACCCAGACTTTTCCCTGACATGAGATTCAAAATACATCAGAGCACGAGCATGAGCTTGACATCTAAGCGAGGCTCTAGCTAGAGTAACTTTAGGTATAGCAGCTAGCAACTCAGCAACATTGCTACACTGCACCAGCATTTGATCTTGGCCATAACCAGAATATGTTTCATCTTTTAGTTTACCTCCATGCTTTCCAGCCATTGCATAATTAGACTGGGATAAAGCAATTTCCTGTTTGAGGTCATCAACCCACTGTCCAAGATTATCAAGTAAGGTGAAGATAGCTTGAATACAGACCTCACTCTGTCCCCCTGTAATTCCATGAACTGCAGCTCCACTACTTTCAGAAGCAGCTGCGTTGAGAACGCACAAGATTTCCTCTGTGATGCTTTGACGAGCCTCTGGGATACCATAGCAAACAACATTTAAGACCATGTAAGGTAGGAGATAGATTGCAGTTGGCATGTCATGCCGAACAATCCCTCGGCATGCACTAAAAACATCAGAACGGGGTCCAGTTGCATGTGATGTCAGCTTTCTAATCCAATAATATATCCACCTCCGAAAAGACATTGTTGGGCGGTATATTGGGCTGACTAAAGTAGAATCAGTCGTATTAGGAAGATGAAATCTTGAGGTTAAGCATGGGGCAATTATTTCCTTGACATAGTTTGAAAAGCGTCCCCACAACTTCTGGCCCCTGTGGCTCATCTCACTACAATTTGATTTCTTCATGTTGCCTTCATTAAGTGAGGATTGGCAACCTGCTAATTTTAGTAGCTCTTGAATAGCCAAGGCAGCAGAATCTTGCACCGTAGTGTCAGAAGCAGCTCTAAATGCCCTTGCAAGATGCTTGTGGATCAACTCGAATATGAGATCATCATCTGAACATTCTATCTTAAAGCGCTCAGAAGACACTACCTTAAATTTAGCAGGATCAACTGCACCCAATGCACCAAGACAGTCTGCACAGACTAATTTCAGTCTCTGGCCAACAACAGTCCTTGACTGCTCCGCACATCCTTTGAGTAAAGCCATAATTAAAGAACTTATTATGTCCAAATCAGCAGTATCTTCACCAACGATGAGGGCAGTAATATCCTCCCTTCTGGCATTGAATAATTTACTCAACTCACAAGCTACCATGTACCTCACATTGAAGCTCTCATGATTAAGACCACCAACAGCATCCTTCAGATGATCTTGCAGCGTCATAAGCCCTCTAGCTTCCTGTATTATTTTGTTAACTTCTGATAAGGATGGTAAGCTGGGCAATACCGGAAGTTCCCGGATATGTTGCTTCAGCAAACTACTGTTTTTCACAACAAGTTCTTCTAGGATTTCAACAATTTTGCTCAAGTGCAAAGAAGGGCATCCTCTGCACCTTTCCAGAGATGGAATGAAAGCAGCTACAACTTGGGACATAACATATTTGATACTATTAGGCGATACCTCAGCCAATTGTTTTATGAAAAAATGCAACACATCAAGACCATCCATTTGAAGAGATTCTTTGTCAATAGCAAAAATCAACAAAACCATAATCTTTGGAGCATGTGTGCTCAGATAAGGGCCCATCATCTCAACTAATTTCCTTATTCTCTGGAGGGATTGTTTTTGAATCTTCACGTCATCGGAGTGAAGCATCTTCTTGTCAATGCTATTGAGAAGGCGAACAAAATCATTCCTCAAAAACTCAGGAAGAGTGTCATTGCCTGTCAATATTTTAGCAATATTCCGAATTGTTGGTGCAATTCTTGCTGTCCTGAAAAATAATATTTCAATAAAGCCATTATTAATTGTTCCTAATCACTGAAAGCAATTAATGAACTCAATTTCTATGACCAAGAATAATAACCTTGCATCAGTCTCGGTTTGATCAGATTCCACAGGAAAACATACGATTTCGTCAAGCAGTGTTGGCAAAGCAGCGGCAAATATCTCTTTGCTATCAGTTCCTGTCTCATTTTTATAGAATTGTAGAACAGATGGTAAATGCTTCCCATCTTCATAAAAAAGAGCAAAGCAGAGTACTTTAGGCAACAGATTTACGATCAGTGATACTAGTTCGGTGTTTAGATGGCTTGCCAGTTCACGTAGAGTGATAACAGCTTCCTCATTTTTTGGGTGCGATACAATAAGCTTTGGTATGACAGATGGAACCATTCGCTTAATCAACTCTTCAGTCTTAATTCCAACAACATCCTCAGCAAATTCGTTAATAATTATGGGACGAGTTACAAGTCTAGACGAAAGATAGTTATATAAATCATCTCTAAATATAAATCATCTCTAACATGCAAGTACTTGGAGAGGAAGAGATCCAGTCCTCCTTTGAAACAATAAGTGCAGCATCTCTGAATTAATCTCAATGTGGTCATCCTTATGATGGAATTGGAACTATCAATTTGACCAATAAGTAATATAAAAGATGAGAAGAAAACTTTGCCATGAACATCACTAACTTTCATAATTGTACCAACTGATTCCAGAAGCGTCAGTACAATATGAGGGTCTTCGGCTTCACTGAAAGCAACTTTTACTTTGTCCATGAAATTCAGTTCTTTAGTCCCTCCATTTCCGTGTCCATCAGAAAATAAAATAGCCATGACATTCTTTTCCAGGAAGCAGCAGACAACACCAGAAAATGCTTCCCTCGCAGCTTTCATTCCATGTAGTAGTAGAAAATCAACACACCGAACCCACTGAATTCTCATCTCAAGCAAAACCTGCCTGCTAGAATGCCTCAATATTCGTGGCAGAACTTGAACGATGGAAACTATAAATTCCTCAGAAATCTCGGCATATAGAAGCTTGAAGAAAAGAGAGTGAGCCCTTGAGATGTTAATATTGAAGTCAACATTTTCAACTTGTAACGGTGCAATGTCCATGATAGAAATTTGCTCTTCACTGTGGACAGTTCTATTACTGAAATCACATTGAGGACACCAGAAACCCCTTAAGAGAAGATCTAATGTCGAGACTGGTTGGTTAGAGCATTTGTCCAAGAACAGCTTGCAATGGGTTCCAATACTGTCAGTGCAATCAGTGGTTTCGTTTAAACAAGATAGAAAACCAAGTGAGAAGGCAATACTTTTCCCCAAATTTTCGAGTCCTAAAGCACACACGGACCTGAAGCAAGTGAAACTGTCAGATTTTGCAGAAGCCAAATGAATAACGACGACGACGATGATCAAATAAACTGAAGATGTCATTATGCACTTATGCACATAAGAAGAAAGAGAACCTTCTATCCCCTTCCTAAATAGACGTTCTAGGATCTTTCACAACAAGAAAGGCACATCTAGAAAAATGATTTTAGTGTGCTTATGCAAAAACCACAAGTTAACTACTCAATCCAGTGATTTTGTGGATTACTCTATGTTCCGTTGTAGTAAATGACTGACATATTGGAAAACAAAGAACACATCGGTCCATGAGAGCAAAACTGAACTCAGACTAACGTATTGGAGAACGAATAAAATATTTCTCAACATATCTTTCGTAACATGCAGTAACTATAACCCAACCATTAATTCATTGTTGCATTTATTCCAAAGTTTAATACGAAAAGAAAACATCTAATCTAGTATTATGGAAAGAACAAGCATGCCCACTCACTCAAGTTTATTGAACACTGCTCCAAGCATGCTAGGACCAGAGTACATCACGATGATGGGTAGTGACATGAGAGCCTCATTTTGAATCTCGGCAATTCCACTGTGGATGGCCAAATCAAGGACTTCAAGATCACTTCCAGCATTCAGTCTATTTCCAATCTTAGAGACAACTTGAATCAAGAGGCATTTTATATTGTGGTCTGAACAAGCATGTGAAACATGGCCATCATCCCACATCAGTTTTAGTAAGCTGACGAGATCAGCACACACTGGATTAAGAAAATCTGTACTGTCACGAATCAGTTCATCTTCATACAATTTAGTTTGTCCAGGAAGACAGACTGCACAGATATTGACATAAAAAAGGGGTAAGCTACTAAGTTTGTGAGAAAGAGGGATACAGTTCTACATTCTGACATAGGACAAGCCTAGCACAAGCCTGAACTTACATGACTTGTTATGCAAGGGAGAAAAGCTCCCTTTATTTATGACCCTTTTAATAGTCTTATGACATTAACAAAAAATAGGTCATTCGACAGGAAAAACAAGCTTAGCTTATCGGGTCACTCAGCTTAGGGCCGGTTGCTGTGCAGAACAATGTAGTGCATATTTTTAATTGATTCTTACTTACATTTCAACAATGTGTAAATTTTTCTAAAAGGTAACACAAAATCTATCTATAACTTGGTTTCAAATAAAAGTAGCCAAATAATAAAATACCCAAAACAAGTTATACCAAACGAAATTATCATAAGCCACAGCCATGATGAGAGTTATAGGATTAGCCTGAGCTATGAAACACAGTCCAAAAACTACAGGAAGTTATCTGGAAACTAAACAATCTGTGCATATTAAAAGCTTTTCCTAACAAAATTAGACATGCACAAACTCTTAAAAATACAATTATTCTTAAAAGAAAAAAAATAAAAGACATGCACTGAATGCCCGATGCTACTAAATTGAGGACACGTAGAAGTGGAAGGAAGACTCACATTGGAGAAGCATTACAGTATGAAGAGCTTCAAGATATAGTGATACATCAAAAGATAGCAAATTTCTCTTGGTTGTCTGCATCATCCAGCAATTTTTTAGGGTGTAAGTTAGGTAATAATTATCGCCTAATAACATAACATGCAGGCCTCTGAGATTGTTGTCTACCTGTGTGTGGATCCAAGAAAGCCAGGAAAGAACTTGCTTGGAAATTCTAGTAAATAGAACTGTCTTTGGATAAAAACGCAACGAAATGCACAGCAGACTGAGCACATCTATAGCAGTCTCTGGGTTCAATGGACGAGCCTCATGAATATCAGGTGATAGGCCCTTAATAAGTGAATTTAAAGATAGTCGAAGAGCATAACCAGAATCCTTTTCTAGTTCCCGTCCAATGCCAGAAGAAAATCTTGATTCGTTGATCTTCTGACGTTTGACAAAAATATTTTTCTCATCTTGTACTGTTCTTTTCTGGCCAACTTTTGGCAAGTCAAATTCTTCAGATTTAGCCAGAGGGCTGCTTTGGCCATCACCATCATCCAGAGTAAAAAAAATCTGACCGAATTTGTCAAAAACCAGTCGAATGCATTCAATCAATTTGTTGCAAGGTTTCGGCAAGCAGAGTAACTTCAGAAGGATTTCTGGTTTCCATACTTGAGGGGAGCAGAGTTCAATTATCCTCTCATATGCAGTGTACATTGCAACCTGCAAAGGTGTAGCAGTTAGTAGATTTTATTTAAAAATAAAAGAATCCGGGAAAGTCAAGTTGGTCATCTAACCTGAAGCTCTGCACTTTTGCTGGTGTTTACTGCTCTTTCGAAAACATTTACAATATCAGCTGCTGTAGATTCAACAATATAATCTGGACATGAAGAATGCAGTGCACGAAGACATGCTCCCATTGAAAAGTCGTAATCTGCATCTCTGCGTAAAGAAAGATGAAGTATAGGGTATGTAACAATGTGTGCATGTAATTAATAACAAGGGAAAAATAAGATCGTGTTGCAAGGTACACCTTCCAATTCTATATGTAATTAACTTATATTTGGAATCGAGTAGAGTACTAAGGATTTCAGATAAGGTAGATCGAGGAGGTGTGTTGCATTGCTGTTTCCACTAATCTAAATCCTTGTCAAACATAGAAACAACCACCTCTTGATTTAATTTAGATTCGAATTTGCATCCAAACATCGAAAACGGCATAGCTTATTTGCTTTATAGTTTGTTTAATTTGAATGCTGCCTAGACGAAGTACAGTTGTTAGCTCGTTAGCATTATAGATGAGCTGGAAGAATGGAGAAAATTTGGTACAAGCAATTTGGAACGATAATGATGAATATACAGCACTCAGTCGCTCATGTGCCTTTGTTTTCTGAAAATTAAGGGCCATAGGGTCAAAAAACCAATGCACTCAGTCGCTCATGTGCCTTTGTTTTTGTTTAGGGAATTATAGTAGGGGAAGCCCCTACTATGGTAATCTTATATAGATTAAAAAGGAAACTGTACAAACAGCTATACGTCTCCAGGGAAAAAAGAAGAAGAAATAACAGCTCAAAAGATCTCCCATGCAGGAGCAGGCCTCGCTATCATGTGCCTTGTTGGAAAACTACGTAGATCACTTCTAATTGTTTCTATGTTCCTAAGCACATATACTAGCTATACGCGCATAATTTTTTTAGTTAGCCTTACAGGAAAGCAATGCAAATGCTGCTGCTGCCGGAAAGTTTTAACACAGAAAACACTAGTTACGGCTGGACTTTGAAACTCGAAAAGGACGAATGCTCAAGATCCCACCGTTAGCTACAGATACAAAGGGCAAGAAAATCCACAACTGAACAACTACAGCTAAAATTTATGATATCGTTTGAAAGAAAGAAGTTTCAAGCGGTAGGCTGATAAATATGAAGTCCATAACCAAAACACATTCGAAGTTTCTCTTAAGAATCACATTCAAAGATCCAACATCATGAATATATGTCCAATATTTCATCCAGGATCCAACCTATCTGTATCTGAATGAACGTGGTAATTCAACAACCAGAAGCAAGAGTTATATAAAGAAATATACCTGAAATCGGAAAGACCGGTAACATCTTGGCTCAAAATGCACGTGATTGAACGAATAAGATCTACTACTGGAAGAATATCAACAGTCATCACGGTGGCAACAATGCGTGCAAAATCAAAGCAAACCTGTTGCATCAGATTGATCACCAGTGTGTAGAAGGTCCATAGCATAACCAAAAATATGAAAGCATTCATGTAGGCTTAATTATAAGTGTCAGACACCAACCTTGTGCAGAGATTCGTCCCCATAACAAAGGATAGAACAAGTAGCATAAACAAATGGCACGTTAACAAGCCCATCAACATACAAGGTTCCATCTGTAAGGCACTTGTTAACTAATTTAATTAGCGAAGTGGCAAATGGACGCCATCTTGCGTGACCTGTCAGATCAACAAGAACACCAGGTCCATTCTTAGGCTGGCAACTGGCTGGGAGCTCACTAAAAATCCCAGGTGAGTTCAAAATATCCGAGAAGGATCCGCAGAGGCATTTAACTAACAATCTTCCAGGAGGCACGCCATTAGGACTCTCATCATGCATTGATGCCACATCTAGTACATCTGTTGCATTTGACAAGGTCAAGTATCAACTATTTCTGCATAACCTGAGCACCTGACAAATTCATGGACTGTAGTAATTAAATACAAGTTGAACGGAATACACACCTTCTACTGCGACCATAGCATCCAGAAAGAACTGTCTGTAGGCTTCTCGGTCACCTGTGCGGAGAACCGAGAGAAGATTCCAAACTGCATTGAATATAAGCTCATGCCTCGACCTGCAACAGTGAAGACAGAAAATATATAGGTAAACAGCAGCAGGTAAGTGATGTATCCTGTTGCGACACTTAGATAACAGTATCCTAGTGCATTCATTCATTGCAAAGATTTCAAGGATAACAGCCCGCATTAAACCTCTATTTCTCATCATGCATTCAAGATTCTAGAGATACGGATTTACACAGCCAATTTTATTATTAGTCCACAAGGTCATTTCCACTGTCAAGAATGAACCCAAAACTAAATCTCTGTCATGTTACAATCCTTTGGTAAGTTTAAGTGTTTAACCACGTCTGGGTGGGAAATACATATCAAAAAATGAACAATAGGGGAAAGAAAAACACAGCATACCAAATGAGATACAATTCGCTTTACATTTTGGCAAAAGTAAATAAGTGAGATGTCAATGCATAGCCGCAATCAAACAGCACCGCCATACCAACTCCGTTACAAATTGAACAATCAAACCGCACAACTCGGAATCCAGGCAACACTAGGGTTTAGAGGGCGATTGGACTAGGGTTTAGAGGGGAGAAAAGGGGACGAAAGAAGGGTAGTACCGGAAATTGGGCTCAGCAAGGAAGGGAAGGATGCGGCCGATGACGCTGATGACGTCGGCGGCGCAGCCCTGGTAGAAGACCCCCGGAAACTTGAGCGCCGTGTAGGCGACCAACTTGAGCACCGCGGTGACCTCCCTGTCGCTGGCTGCCAGTACCTCGCAGGAGCGGTCACGCAAACAGGGTCAGCTCAGTCGGGCCATCGCCAGCCTCGACGGATGAACGCGAGGGGGAGAGAGGGGTAGAGGGGGTGCGGACCGTTAGGAGAGGGGACGACGTAGTCGCGAAGGAGGTTGGGGAGGACCTCGCGGAGCTTGACCTCGAGGTGAACAGAGGCCGGCGCGGAGGCGGAGGCGGTGGAGGAGGATGCGGCGATGAGCTCGCGGAGCTCGGTGATGAGGGTGAAGCGGCCGGCCATGGGCGGCGATCGCCGCCGCCGCCGGAGAAGGGGTCGCTCGCTGCCGCTG
>LAPY01001856.1:19601-37992 GCA_000970635.1 Eragrostis tef | reverse complement strand
TTCAGGGACTCCGGCGCGACGGAGGCCCTCGCGCCGGACTTCCCCGACAAGCTCTGGGCGCACTTCCACCGCTTCAACTTCAGGTGCAGTCACTATCCGCTACTGACGCAACTGATCGGCTCCGCGCGTGTGCTTCGGATTTCCCGTCCCGAATCCCCGTCTCACCCTGTGCCAATGTTTCCGGCGTGTGCAGGTACGCCATGGATGTGAACGTCGATAGGGCAGAGGATGTTCTCACGCACATGCACCTGCTCGACAAGGCTACGCACCCGGAGAACCAACCTGCCTTCTCAGTCAGAGTTGTTCAGGTGCACACCAAAACCGATTCTTTTCCTGCGATTCCAGCTTGCGCTTTGCTGCAGTGATAACTAATATACCATCTCTGTTTCCGAGTCTGCAGGTACCTGTACCCACAGAGGCTGATGCCAGCGAACCCGATTCTTCTCAGTCCAATCCAACTGAAGATGACGGCGCTGCCACTCCAAGAAGGCTGGCGTATGTCAACACGAACTGTTGCATTATTGATTGATGCTCCTCGTTCTCGCTTAAATTTCAATCTGCTCCCCACTTATAGTTTGTGGCATTGTTTGTTTTCCACAGAGCGCACCCGGAACCCATTTTTGGCTCCACGCAGAATCTTAAGGCTCTTGTTCGTCAAGCCAGCAGCAAGAACCTCCTCGATGACAGCGATGCTCTAGATGCTCTTCTCAGGTTAGTTTTCTTTTAGCTGCATTAGCACCTGCATCTAGCCTATCAGTAGGGTTATCTCTAATTTCATCTGAATTCCTGCAGCCCAACTTCCATAAGTAGGGTTAAAAGTGTTCAATTATGCTCTTCATATCTTGTCAGTCATGATTGTTTTAGAAAATATCTCTTGCTCAAGTCATTAAATAGAACGGTTGAGCCAACTGCGCTCATGAGAAACTGATATATACTTTTGCAGAAATGCACTGAATCTAAATGCAATAAAAATGTTAATTTTGTCCTCATAATTTCTTACCGTGTAGACCCATGCATGAGATCACTTTCGCATCCAGCGACAGGCCAAAGGGCCTTACTCAAGTAAGTCTTGGAACCAGCATCTGTAAAAAGATACTTCCTTGTCTGGGTTATCTCTAATTTCATTGTTTACTATGTTAAATTGTTTATTGAAGCTTTGTGATGCTAACATTGCATGATGCTCCAGCTTTCTACACTCCTAGGCAAACTCAACCTTGATATCAAGGAAGTACATGCGCTTTCAACAAATGATGGTTACTTCTTAGACATTTTCATTGTAGTCGGATGGGATCACAAGGTATTCTTCTCTAAATCTCTGCACTTGGAACTTGAAATGTATTTGCTAGTGGAACTCTTTACCAGTTACCAACGTGATTGCCATGTTGCTTTCTACATGCATCTGTGCTTTAAACATTCTTTAAGAAAGTGCTAAGGATCCAACATGATTAAAAGTACATGACCGACTCCTTCATTTCACTGTCATATTTGCTTTACGCGTCTAGATGTGAAGTAAAGGGATCAAAATATCTCTGTAAGCCACTGATATAAAAAATATTACTGTAGAACCTGCCAATTTATTACTGAACCACTAATTGATTAGTTTCCTATGCATGAAACGTAGTTCATGACAGAATGTCAAATTTTGACATTATTGCTTGTCATGAAGTGCACAATAGTAATACCTTATGTCACACTAGCTGTAGCCTGTAACATGGAAAAGGCATGTTTGGAACTTTTGGTATCTTAGTATGGAACCTGCTTGCATGTTATTGAGTTTAAGATTTTTAAAAATCATCGTTGTTGTATTTTGGACTGTTATAGCCTGAAATACTTAATCGATCCTTTCAGATACTGCGTGAAAATTATTTTTGACTTGAGGGTAGTAAAATGGACTTTTTCCAATTAAGAACGTGAAATGCATGTGTTTCGTTAAAGAGTTAAAAGGACTGTTTTGTAATAAGCTGCGAAAAAACATCACAAAGATTTGGTATTATCTAGTTAAATTCAAATTCGCAAGAAATCATGTCCATTCCTATTTACCTAGAAGCAGAAATCTCATTTTTAATTATACAGGAAACTCAACAGCTTGAAGAGGCGTTGGACAAGGAAATTCACACTTACAAGCCGCGGGTATAGATTTGTCACTGTCATTTCTGTTTTCAGCCGTTCATGTTGTTTCTCTGTCGCCCTTACTCTCAATCAATGAGGATGATCCACTATTACCTTTCCTGTTGACAGTGATGCATAAAAGGGAGACGTTCAAGGCCTCAACCTAGATGAAACCATACGAATTAAACCTAACCCAAAATATTTAACGCAAAATAAGCATGAACGATTAATTTGAGTATTTTCCTGGTCAAGGTCAACATTCAATTAGTACTGGACCATCTTTAAGACCAAATTAGGCCCTTCCGCCTTTTGGCTAGCAGTCTACATTCCTTGTCTAAAATTTTAAAGTTGCACCTTCTTTATTTTACCCTCATTAGCACAATCTCAGGTCATAGATAACATCACAAACTGACAAACTCCTAGAGACACCTGAGACAACTGACATTCAGAAATAGTGGAGCATGATGTTTCAGTCTAGAGCAAGATCCTAACAGATGCCGTGACATGGGAATATGCGAATGTCTACGTGTGCATTTTGTTCAAGTCTGCAAAGTGCAGAAACCGAGCCCACAGATACCTCTTGTTATGCTTAAGTTGTTTCTACTAAAGATCCCATGCTTTCAAAGAGGCTTCTAAAGATCATGGTCATTTCATAAGATTTTGCATTTTTATTTCCTGGTGCTTATATTTTTCATTGTTGAAACTCTTGTTCAGATACCTTCAACATCTTCTTGCTGGCCTCCTGAATTGGCAAGCAAGCAATGTGGGACTAACACTAAAGACAACCATATTGATGTACCTAAAGATAACACTGACGAATGGGAAATAAATTTCAAAGCATTGAAATTTCAAGACAAAGTGGCATCTGGAACATATGGTGATCTGTGAGTATATGTTGCTGTGTTGCATGGTTTATTTGTCTGTTTTTCAGTACATACAAAATAAATAAGGTGCTCGTTCTTCTTCCCTCCGTGTTGCAGCTATCGTGGTACATACTTCGGTGAGGATGTTGCTATTAAGGTTCTCAAGTCTGATCGTCTTAATGAGAATATGGAGAACGAGTTTGCCCATGAAGTATATATCATGAGGTCAGTCAAAAAGAACTGTAATAAACTTTTAGGAAAAAAGAAGTGATTGTGCATGCCATTAGTCTTGTAGTAGGGATGCTAATGTTTAACCTCCATACCCTTCCTGTTTCATATCATAGGGCCAGTCTTCCTTTTTACTGAACTTAGAACTCTTCGGGTTCCCCATAAAAGGAATGTAGAACACTTGGGTCTTGGCTAATGTTTTGTCCAAAAATAAACAGAACAAGATAACTTGTTATCCCCCAAAGATAAAAGCGCCATCTGTTTGTTACTCAATATCTGGGAAGCTTTGTGAATGGAAGAAAATATTTGCGCCTGTTTCCTGAAAAAGAACTGAGAACGTCAGGTCTTTCTGGTGTCCATTGGAGCTGCCATGCCAAGAGCCTTAAGGAGTTAAAATGGCCACGCTAACACTACACTACACTCAACTCGCCTTACTATCAATAATTGGATTGTGGATGATGATGTCCATGCCCTGAACCTAGGCATCTACATACCCTGTTTTTAGTGGCACTGCAGATAAGCTAATAGTATCACAAACTTACAGCATTAACTTTCATGCAACAAGTAATGTCAATGTTCAATCGATCACCTCCAATTGCAACTATAGAGATATTCTCCATACCAGTGTGTTTCCCTTGGTAGGTAATTATTACATCTTTCTGCTTATATTATTTGTGGAACTACTGCTTTCCAGGAAGATCCGTCACAAGAACATTGTTCGATTTCTTGGGGCATGCACCAAACCAAAGACCTTATGTATTGTCACCGGTAAGTTAACACTGATACTAGTTGTTCCTGCCATGCAGATTTTCATTAGTTGATATATCTTCCCCTCTTTGTGTAAAATGTACGCTTCACCAGAATTTATGAAAAACGGAAGTGTGTATGACTTCCTTCACAAGCGTAAAGGTTGCTTCAAACTTCCTGGTCTACTTAAAGCTGCAGTTGATATATCGAAAGGGATGGACTATTTACACAAAAACAGAATCATTCATCGAGACTTGAAGACTGCCAATCTTCTTATGGATGAACATGAGGCAAGTTTTCTGTCATTATACGGTCAAACTTCATACACACACACATTTAATCCTTTTGTAATGTAGTGTTCCATTTTTTTTCCTTTGAAATTACAGTGTGCAACCTTTTTTTTTCATGCATGACCTTGGAGCACGAACTGTGTGAGTTACTGCAGCCATGTTTTTTATGGTAGCTTGTAAAATGTATGCATGCTCAAAGTCAGTACACGAAGTGATAACTTTAGTTTGCTTTGACTTTGAGCTTGCCTGAACCATGAAAATTGAATCAATCTTAGAGAACCCAGCCTGGGGGCGCTGTGGAGCAGTTTTTTCTCCAAATCTAATTCAGACTAAACTTATGCCGCTGTTTCCTATTTTGTAATTAAATCTGAGTTACACTTAATTGCATGTGTTTGTGACATCCTTTTCATATCCTTTGTCCCTTTTATATATCGTTGCATCATTAGGTGTCCAATCAATAAGCTTCATTGGCTCATTGCATACCATGTTGTTTTGTTCCTTCTTTCCTGTCATTTGTTTCTGCAGCTATGCTACTACGTTGCATACAACTAAAACAGGTTACCAGTGGCACTTTTCAGCTCATCAAGGTTGCTGACTTTGGTGTTGCACGTGTCAAAGCTGAATCAGGTGTGATGACTGCAGAAACAGGCACATATCGGTGGATGGCTCCTGAGGTAATTTTTCTGGAATTCATGGTTAACCAAAAAATTTTTGCTTACAGAGGAATGACCAGAAGGTCCAGAACTTGACTTTTTCAAAGATGAAACTTCAATCCAAATAGTTAGAGTTTTTTTCTCTAAACAACAGTTTCTCGCTAGGTTATACAGCACAAACCATATGACCCCAAGGCAGATGTATTTAGCTTCGGCGTTGTTCTGTGGGAGCTTTTGACTGGAAAGGTAACATTGGTTTAATGGTTAGAAAACAAAGGATCCCTCAGAAAATTATAAGTTTTGATCCTAGTACCAAATGCCAGCATCATTTACTTTTTTCACTTATTTACTTGAACAGATTCCTTATGAATATTTAACGCCGCTCCAAGCAGCCATTGGTGTTGTCCAAGAGGCAAGGAAAAACATTATTTCTTTAACTTGGTTTTGTTATTATTTGACTTTAACCAGCCTCCAGGGATGTATGTGCATTTTACTTTTCGTTGTTTGTTGTGGTATAACCTCATTTTAATTATAATATATTTTATAAGGTGCATTTTGATTGGGAATGGGCATTAAGCCATTAAGAGGTTGCAAAATCCACAGAATGGTTATTGGTCGGTACAAATGACCGAGGTATCTTTCATGTTTATGTCGTGCAGATAATGTAGGCTGTTCAGACGAGGTTCTACTTCAAGCACATAGGTCAAGGAAAAGAATGCGCTTGTAAATTTTAAAATGGTTGGATTCAGTTAGAAAGATGCTCTTTTCCCTTGCTCTCTTACTAGTTTGTATGGACTGTTTGCTCCTTTCTTTTTACTCCTAGGAGCTTGGTACGGTTTTTTCCCTTTTACTTACATAAATAAAATAGCATCTTAGGGGCCTCCCCTACTTTATTAATAAAAATTGGTGAGGCAGTTAATCTAAATGAGAGCTTTGAGGTGATTTAATACGGCATACACTTTTTTTTTGGCTTCTGAGTATGACCATTGTACTGAATAAATGAAGGGTTCACATGCTTACTTTGTAGGGCATAAGACCAGTAATCCCAAAGGGCACAAACCCTAAGCTCAAGCAGTTAATTGAGAAGTGCTGGCAGCAAAATCCTATCAACCGACCAGACTTCACAGAAATTTTGCAATTTCTTGATGGTATCATTGAGGAGGTAATCATCTCTGCCCTCGTCGTCAATCCCATATGTTCGTATTGAGTTAGTGTAACCAACTTATGAAGTACCACCAGGTCAGCATGGATCCTGGCAAGACCCACAAGGAGAAGGAAAAAGGAAACGTCTTTTTTTCTTTTGGGAAGGGTCATAGCTGAAGTTGTAAATGTCACCACTGTACAAAGTTAGATTTCCAATCTAAGACATGGGTTGCTCATGGCTTGTGTTAGTATGTTTACCTAACTAAGATCACTTGATTCTGACTCCCAATCGCAGTGCAGGATAAACGATTGTATTTTAATAATGTTGCTATCGGGAAAACTAGAAAAGGAGGAGATAAATGGAAAGTGGGTTCTCGTAAAAAAAAGTATTTGCAGTATTTATTTATTCGAAAAAATAATATGTATCGTTGTTGTCAGCGTCACGGATGAACAGCTCTCTGTTTTATAAATGTGTAATATGTATGCCGCGTTGAAAACTGTCTGATGATGTTTCTAATAAGACGATATCATGTCTCGTAATCCTGTTGCAATGTTGCTTATGAAGATCTTTGTTTTCCTTGCCAAAAAAAAGTAGGTTGAAGTTATTTCTCAACAAAAAAGTATAAAGAACTTGTCTTGCTAGTATCGTTCTGTAATACATGTTTGCTGTTACATTTAAGGAAGGTGAAGATGTTGACAACGAGAGTTGCACAACAAAAGTCCCCCTTATCCGTTCCGCTGCCCTTCTGCTTTGCAAGCTCCATTTATTCAGTGGAAAGCGCTATTGGTGACTCCATAAGATTAAGAATCCTGTACCTTAAAAGGTCAAAGTGACCATAACATACGAAGTCTATAGACTTGACGAAATAGGTGGCTTCAGGAGTGGTAGCAAGGTAGCGTCACTGGTTGAGAGGCAGCCCATTCTCCCTCCAAGAAGAAAACCCACCGGCGATGTCAGTCACAGCAGTGAAACCCTGAAGATGGTTTGCAATAAGAAAAACGAAAACCAAGAACCGGCTGTTAAGGGAACATGAACGATCATACTTACAGCAGCGCTGAGTTCAGTTGCTGCCATGAGAGATCTCTTGCCACTTCGGCATCCCTGTAAATAATAGGTGAATAATATATATAAAAAAACGTACTGAAGGAACGGATATTTGTTTTTGAAGCACAATGTATTCAGAAGACGTACAACGACGATCTGGTCGTCTTTGCTGAAGACCCTTGACGTTTGCTCAAGAAAGTGTCTGTTTTTCATCATTCCTAGGTTTACAAAAAAAATGATAGAAAGTAAAGAAACGTCAGTATGCGACTGTAAATTAATCACAGGACAGAGGATAAATTTAGGGAAACTGAAACCTCTAAAATATGGTCATCTGTTCATCTTCGTAAAGAAAATGTCAACAGGAGGTTTCATACAGGCGAAAGGACAAATTGGTGTACAGTAAGGAGTCGCTAACAAAGCTGTGTTGTATTTCTAAGATGGAATTCCGAATTCATCTATGCGTGATCCGTGCCAGGGACCAGTTTAACGAAGCGACGATGGCCCTTTGCGAGCCAAAAGGCCACTTCGGTTTGGTCCGTTGCTTTTTAAGGATGCAAAGGGCTGACAGCATGTATATATCAAAGTGTGTTTGTGCATGCAAAGGATAACTTTGCGTTGAATTTGTATATGATAAAGAATGATTGGTTCGCGCACGAGCATGAAATGGACCAGACCATGGCTATCCTGATCCTCGAGTGGAATTCCTTTTCTGAAACCATACATAACCCTGGCAATGCACACATCATCTGAATGAGATAACCAGGAGGAGTTCCCTTTGTTTACTTATTACTTTATCAGGCACATGATATTCATGCGTAAATAAAGTTATGGAAGCTCAAGTGTAGGCCATTCAACGCTTACAGTACAGGGATTGCCACAAGTTCAGCTTGAGTAGGTCTCACACAAGGTTGCAAATAGCGGGCTATAAAGTTTAGCGGAGTGCTCTCAAAAAAGCTATAGAAGCTACAGTGCGGCTATTACCAATAGCGGTTTACAAAATTAAGTAGACTTTTGACCAAGACATTAGTAAATTCGCCAATTTCAGCTTGTTTTGCATGCCATTATCCAAAGCATACCATCATTTAGCATTTATTTGTCATCTTTTCTAGCGTCAAAACAATATACAGAATCAAAAAGTAAGCACAATTTGAACTATGAACAAGAAAATCCAGTTATAGCGGAGATAGCGGATGAATTAGAAGGGCTATTTAACTCTATAGCGGAGTTAGCGACATTAGCGGTAATATTTGCAATATCGTCGCGACATTTGTCTCAAAAAGCTATAGCGGGCTATTTGCAACCATGGTCTCACAAGATTTGGAAAGAAAAATAGCCTGGCGTTACCTGAGGCGGTTTTGTACAAGTAGGGGATGTTTACAGCTCCATCTGGATGCCCAGCGCTGAACTCACACTCGGTTCTGCAACATGAAAAGGTGCTGCCGTTACAAAAGATTACAGTACATATAATGAATTGGTGGGAAAAAAATATGAGAAGAAAATGTGCGATTTATTTTTTTCTTGCCAAAATTCCATCGCCCGTTATACCGTTCATGATCCACCGCTGACCGGGATTGCTGCCGTACACTGAACAAGTGGAAGAAAAGCTACAGCCGGCCTCGGTCGGAGCCCCCCGTCATGCGCAGCGGCAGCCTCTCGCCGCCGCTATCCAGGGAGACTTTGGTCGTGGGCCTCGTGGCGCTCGACCTGGACCGCAAGTCCTAGATCTCCAACGGACAGCGCGGACTCTTGGTCAAACAGCTTTGCATGTAGTAGCTCCATAATTTGATTGCGAGTCCAAATATTTTCGTATACCCCCCTCGTCTGGATCTCAATTCCATGTTTAGCAGATTAGGCTCTGGAGAGCTACATGGAGCTACGGTCGCTAGTGGAGGTGGGGTGTAAGGCTGCTTCACGCACGCTAGTGGAAGTTGAGTGAAATATGCTCACAGTTTTCGTCTAAAAAGCAGAAATGCAGATTAAGGGAGCTCATGGATGGAGGCCATCTGCTCACTGGTCGTTCGTACCTGACGTCGAGGTAGCGGTGGCCGGCCTGCTGAAGCTCGTACGCGACGCGCACCGGCACTGACCGAGGAGGCACCGCTGCCTCCGGTTGGGCGGCGCCCACTGCGCATCTGGCCGGAGGAAGAAGACCAAGTTGTTAACCTGGCTGGCTTAATTCACCTCGTATGCATGCATGATTGTTCTGTTCAAGCTAGCTATTGGACGCACCTGACTCTAATAAGCAGGGAGCAGAGGAGCGTTCTTCTCTTGGCGCCCTCGTCAGCCACGGACAACAGCCCCCTGCGAATTTAACAGAGCCATGCGTCGTCAAGCAGGAACTGATCGACCATGCACGGGAACATGAGGAGGCCAACCTTCCTTCCTTCCTACCGACCTTGTGAGACCTCGGGCCAGGGACGCTGCCATTACTTGATCTCTCGTCTGAGCTACTAGCTAGTCGGTCAAGACAGGCGCCGTGCGCCTCTTCATCAGTATTAGAATGAGCTAGCACGTCTGCTTCATATGCTAAAATGCCTGCCGTGCCTCCCTTTTTATTCTGTTGTTTCCCCTTTCTTTCCAGCTCGTGAATGCCGCATGCATGTGAATGTGATCCAACCAAATCTAAATCCTCATGCCAAAGTGCTTTGTTTTCATTGCAGGCTGCACGTAACATCACTGCCACGGCGCCAAACTTGCTAGTAGTATAATACAGTATGTCTCTATAGAATCGTCCATGCTTTGGCTTGCGTTTCCTCAAGGCCAACCAAAGCTTGCGCTTCTAGAGCTCCGCTTTGTTTAATAACGAACGGTGAGATGTTCAACCAATAATGTCGTTAGGAAATTTGACTGTTATACGTGCGCTCTTGCACACTCTCCATCCACCTTATCATATTTGCACGCAGCTGAACAAAATAATAAAGTCTCCATCCACTACCGGCTAGCTAAATTCGCAGTGCATGGACTCTGCATTACGACCTCACAGTTCATTCCCATCTCTGCGTGATGACCGAATTTGTTCAGAAATCATCTGCATAGATAGATAGAATCGAACTATTTCTTCTCAGGTTCGATGGTGTAGAGGTCGGTTCCATTATCTAAAAAAAAAATTCTTCTCAGGTTTGTTTGTTACCTGAAACAACTGTACCATGTCTTTTCTTGCTGGCTGTTCTGCACTGAGAGGTGCAACACCATGGATGTTAGCGTCAACAACAGCAACAAATTGAAAATTGTGCTGGACTTTATCATCTCTTGTACATCTTGCCATCACATTTTTGCGCGCGAAAACCAGAAATGCAAAGGTGTTTGACGACAAAATGCCGGAGATCTCAGTGCAGTGATGATCAGGAATTATGCAGCAGATCTTCAGCTATGGGCCTACAGAGCGAACAAACAGACGGATGCATCCCGTCTTTTCATTTCAATTATGCAGCCTCCCTCCTCCTGCTGTAATGTTTTAGTTCTTCCTTTAGCATCTTTGCCTCTGCCGTCTGTACTCTGTAACTATCTTTCGCTACTATGTGCTTTAATATAAAGGTTCAGGTAGGCCGTGGTTAGCCTCAAAAGCGAGAAAAAAAAACATTTGTTGGTCTGCTCAGCAAAGGTTGACGAAAACAAAGATTTTGCAAGCTCCATTCCATTTGTTCAGTACTGTAACGGCGTCTTAATACAAGTCAAATAGCAAAGCGTAATATAGTCTGGAGCAGAGTAGCATCGGCAGGTTACTAGGCTTCAGGGGTGTTAGCATTGGAACGTCACTGGTTCACAGGCAGTCCATTATCCCTCCATGAAGAAAATCCGCCGGCAATGTCAGTCACAGAATTGAAGCCCTGAAGAAAGTAGAAATCCCCATGAATCACACAGAAAGGCATGAACCGATAGTCAAGTGATCAGAGAAGACGAGCTTACAGCAGCGCAGAGTTCAGTCGCTGCCATGAGAGATCTCTTGCCACTTTGGCATCCCTGAAAGCACCAAGTCATTTTTTTTTCAGACGGATATGAAAAGTGTGAACCGACTGATAATCATGATGAATTCAGCAGGCTTACAACAATGATCTCGTCATCCTTGCCAAAGACCCTTGACACTTGCTCAACAAAGTGCGTGTTCTTGGTCATTCCTACAGTACAGAAATGGTGACATGTGCATGCAGTGAATGAACCTTGGGTACCAGTTTGTAGAGATCAGTTCACAGGCGTAGCAAAACAAAGAGTTGTGAGCTTGATGACATTACCTGAGCCGTTTTTGTACATGTATGGGATGTTTACAGCTCCTTCCGGATGCCCAGCGCTGAACTCGCCCTCGGTTCTGCAGAGCAGTAAGCAAGAAAAGACACGGTTAAAGGTAGTCGGCCTGACTTGATAGATCGTCGCCCTCGTCCTCGGATGCTACTGTGCTGCAAACGCGCGCAGGGTGGTCCCTCGGAGAAGAGAGCTGTTGGATCGATTGTTAATGATAGAGGGGTCGATTGATTTGAGACAGCAGTACCTGACGTCGAGGTAGCGGTGGCCGGCCTGCTGCAGCTCGTACGCGACTCGCACCGGCACCGAACGCGGCACCGCCTCCGCCGCCGGCAGCGCCTCGACTCCTCCTTCCACGCCGCTGCATCTGGACATGGAAGACGCTGGAAATGTATTGGCAACAGTGTCTGATGTTTGCAAGTGATTGAAGAAGAAGAAGAGTGGTATCACTAACTATCACCCACGTGACGGCAACCGAGTTCTTGTTGGCTACGAGGCGAGGAAGAGCCTTTTTTGCAGCGACACCTGCAGGTCGCAACCTGCACACAGCGCGCCGCGGCTGCGTGAGCTGAGCATGCAGAGCAGCAGAGGCCATGGACCGGAGTTGAGCAGAGCTGCATGCAGCGCGGGTTGGTGGATGTGCGATGAGAAGCAGCGTGGCAGCTGGGAGGGACACGCCGGTTGCAGGGCTCGCCATTCTTCGACTTTCTCACAAGCTAAGCCAACTCTTGCACAACAGAAAGTACGCCTTCTTCCTCTGCAAAGTGTTGTGCTCTGTCCTCTTAGATGGACTACAAAGAACACTCTTGTTTGTGTCGTTGCCAGACATGGGGACTCAAGTGAAATATATATATATATATTTAGAGAGAGAGAGAGAGAGAGTTGAAGCTGTTTGATTCAGAACCTTGCACGTTTTTCTCTTCTGCTCTGAATCTGAAGCCCAAACCTTGTGTTCATAGCATTTTTTTTGATGGTGATGTTTAGTTGGGGCTATGATCGTCACCGTCACATGCCATGCCAGGCAGCTGCAGTCACCACCAATGCCCGTGTTCCTGCGAGCTTAGCTTGGTGCGAAGTTTTACTACTATAGTATAGTGCCCATTGAGATCTCCATGTTTTTTTACACTGGTCTCAGAGAAGAGGGGCGGTCTGTTGCCGAGTTCGTCCAGGAGAGGGATGGGGAAGGAGTGGATATGCACAACGGCATGGGAAATTGGATAACGTGGACGCAGCTGATGACAAAGCACAGAAGCGGCAAGGACAGACAGACATGCAGGCTGCTCGTGTTTCCGGATAAGGTGAAGAAGATATTTCTGCCATCCTGTAGATAATGACACTGACTGACGACACATACAAAAAAAAAAAAAAGCGTTTCCGAGACAATGCAAAAATAATTTTTATTTGGACATCCTGTAGATAACAATCTCCAGTAAAGTAAAGTATATATTGGAAACCAGTAATGGCACTGAAAAAATAAATCAGGAGCAAACGATCACTGACTGGGTATACACAACAGACGAGAACAGTAGTTGCAGAAAAGAATGGGATCAGGATTCAGGTGTGGTGGGCCAGGTTCTTGAAGTTGATGGGCGTGGTGAAGGCGGGTGGGCCGTCGTAGAAGGTCCTGGCGGCGATCATGGCGGCCCGCTGGGTGGTGTGGACGGAGTCCCAGAAGATGTAGCGCTTGCGGTCGGGGCAGAGCGTGGCGGTGGGAGCGGCGGCGCACTCGCCCTGCGCGCCCAGCCTCCCGCTCCCGCAGCAGGCGCTGTCCGAGCTCGCGAACCCGGCTGCCGTGGGATCGCCCAAGGTGGCCTGCGTCAGGCTGTACGAGTCGGCGATGGAGTAGGCCATGCCCGGCAGCTTCCCGGCCAGGCCCGCGAGGCTGGCATTGAGGGCGCCGTCCAAGCCCACGGCGAGCTGGTTCAGCCCGTCGGAGCAGGCGCCCGTCGGGCTCAGCACGCGCACCCGCGGAATGCAGCCCACAGGGCCCACGTTGATGATGCCGAACTTCCTCGCGCCCAGCTTGTACAGCTCCTGCACATCCAATTAGCACAGGAAGAACTCTGAATATTACTTACGTAACAGCTAGCAGCCACACGCACTGACCGTGATGGTGGCCGAGTAGTTGGAGATTAGGCCGCCAATGAGCGCGGCGACGTCGCCCTGCGTGGCCGATCTGTTCTGCTTGGCCAGCTCCGTAGTGAAGGCGAACAGGTCGTTGCTGCCAACGCCGACGAGGAACAAGCTAGGACTTGGAGAGCAAGTCGCTGACCACGTGCGGACCAACCTTGGACTCCATCTCGGCCTTGGTCGCCTGGAAGTAGCTCACCTGCTTCGACAACGGGATGTTCTTTCCCGCGTTCTGCATCCATGCAAACCCAATTCCCTTCTTTCAATGCCATTTTTAGCTAGTCTTGCATTTTTTTTGCAACATGCATATAGCACATAATAATCCCGGACAAGGAAAGATTAATTGGCTTAATTACCGTGGAGTCCAGAATCCCTGATCCTGCTGATGCGTAGCTTACTCCTCTAACGAGAGCTCTCGGGATCAGAAAGTTGTGAGCTTTGAGCGCCAGATACGCCATAGGGCTCCTCTCAAACCCCAGAGTCTTTGCTGTATAAAGGTAGGTCGTTGAAAAACAAAAAAATCAAATAAAAGATTGTCGCTCAAACCTTCGCTGTTGATATAGACGTACATACATACATACCAATAAAGTCAGCCATGTTGTAGCCATTGCTGAACCTTCCGGTGGGCTTAGAGCCCGGGAAGTCGATGCCGTAGTAGGGCTTGTTGGCCCTGGGGACGCCCTCCCCTGGCAGGTAGTTATTGTTGCCCACGTCCAGCGTGGAGTCACCGAACACGTACATCGCCGGCACCATCTTACTCGGATGGACGCCGGCCACCGCGCCGAGCACAAGGCTAAGAACAAGAGCCTTCATGGCCACCTCGTAACCCATGATCGATCTATTTCGGTAGCTCTCTGCTTATACAGCTGTTCTTAGTCAGCTTTGTTATACACGCACTACTTGTTTCTTGTACACAGGATACTAATCGCTCATAACTAGCTTGTGAGTTCATCTGAGGGCAGGGGGAACGCTATTTATAAGCAGCGGTCTCTTAAAGTCATTCAACTCATCGACTAAGTCCTGGTCTTAATCTTTGTCCATTCGTATTCATACCTATAATCCGCTTTACCTGGTTTTGACGCGACCTCGAGTTACAACATGCATAATATATAGGTGATGACCAAGGAAGGTTCTGACGATGAAATAGCGAATGGGAATAAGCACATACGTCGTGCTCGTGCATTTACCCTATCAAATACCAATGATCAGACCGTTCCAGAATGCACATGCATGGTACATATATATACGTAACCTAACTACTTCCACAATTTTTTACTAGTCACCACCATATAGTCGTTAGAGTATCCAAAAAAAAATAAAATCATAGAGTCGTTAGCGTGGCTGCTATCTCTTTGTCAACTATAATGTTCTATATTCACATTCCATCTCAAGGTTTTCAGAACTTTTATTCATTGTAGACCACACATTTGTGTATCCCGACTACAAATTTAACCCCTGTTGGTAGAAGAATAGTCGTATTTAATTTCGTTAGGATAAATATTTGAGCAACTATTACTTTTAATATATAATTATTTATTTACTTACATGATGTATGTTTTGATATTGTTTCGTTGGACTATAAATGTATCACAACTGATCTAGCTGTAGCGACTGATATACATTGGACAAGAGAATAATTTACTGGGGGCACAACGGCAGCACTTGCAAAGATATATGGTGCCAATTAGCTAGGAATTGAGAGTATTATTAGTTTTGTCGGTTCTGTGTCTTGTGTTCAAGAAGAGAGGCACACACTTCTTGCTTGATCTCCATGCATGGACGTCGTCCGTGATAAAATAGCTCGCTTAGCTCATTTTTAAAGGCGGAAACATTTTCGCTGAATCATCACTTTTATTCTGGGTCGACCTGAAGCTACTACCAACTTTATTGCATGCTGTTGGAAAAATACAATGATTACTAGCTGAAATGCAAAGCCGATCGAAGGCACACTTGTGGAGGAGGTCTGTGCGCATCGATGATCGATTCTCATCATGTGCTAGCTAGCTGCTTGAAGTTGATGGGCGTGGTGAACTGGGCGGGGCCGTCGTAGAAGGTCTGTGCGCTGATCATGGAGGCCCGCTGAGAGGTATGGACCCGGTCCCAGAAAAGGTAGCGATCGCGGTCGGCGCAGAGGTTGGTGGAGTTGAGCATGCAGCCGGCCTCCGCGCTGAGACGGCCGGCGCCGCAGCAAGCTGTCGGTGTTCAGGCCGTAGGAGTCGGCCAGGGAGTAGCGGAGCCCAGGGAGCTTCGTCCTGGCGAGGCTGGCCTTGAGGGCGCCGTCGATGCCGGCGGCGAGCTGGTTCATGGCTGAGCACGCGCACCCGCGGCACGCACCCCACCGGACCAATGTTGATGATGCCGAATTTCCTCGCGCCCAGCTTGTACAGCTCCTGCATGCAAAATAAGTCGTTTAACAAGACCTCGAGCATGATGCACATGGCTTTCTGACTTAAGACTTGTATGCTATGCTATTCTGTAACTTGCACGCATGGTAGCTGTTACTCAAAAAGCAAAGGCGCCTATCCTATTGCTGTAGCCTATGGCATCAGTTTCATAAATTGGTACCGTGATGGCGGCCATGCATGTAGTTGGAGATGAGGCTGCTGCTGAACGCCGCGACGTCGCTCTTCGTCGCCGATCCGTTCTGCTGAGCCTGCGCCGCGGTGAAGGCGAACAAGTCGTTGCTTCCGACGCCGACGAGGAAGAAGGACTTGGAGAGGAGATCGCTCACAGCTCGTGGGCCCACCTTGGCGACCATCTCTGCCTTGGTTGATTCGAAGTAGCGCACCTGCTTCGACAGCGGGATGTTGCCTCCCGCGTTCTGCATGCAAATTAACGACATATAAGTCGTTGCCTATTTTATGCATAACCATGATTTTTATTTTTTTTGGCAGCAGCAGCAGCGCACTTTGCAACAAGCATCCCCGTCCCATTTTCATCCAACCAGCTTTGTACAGTAGCTACTCCCAAACACAAAAGAACTTTCTACTGACTACGTACCACAGTAGGTACGTAGCTTGAGATTCGTTTGCATTGGCCACACAACTTTGCGAGTTTCTTTTTGCATACCTGGACATACAGGTGTGGATGTGCACGTGAATTTTGGCGGGTTGCCTATCCCCTAGTATCTCACTCGTACATGACATGTGCATCGTTTCTAGCTACGTTTTTGGAGTGAAGTTATCGATCTGAACTCCACCCACGAGGTCGAATGAAAGTATTAATTCACCGACAGAAAAAATGGACCAACATGGAGTGAAAAATAAAAAAAAATTAATTGCAGCAGTAAAATAATGTTGTGCAGCACATATGGAACAGCAGTCTCAGTAGCTAGCTGTTTCTATCTTTACACCAATCGTGGAGCTTCATATTCAGACATTTTTCGAAAACGATTCATATTCAGACTCATGCGCAACTCTAGTTTTTTTTTTTAGTTCTATGCGCAACTGTGGGTTTGCAAAAATCAGTAGAGATTGATCACTTACAGTGGAGTCAAGAATCCCGGCTCCTGCAGATGCATAGCTCACTCCTCTAGTAATGGCGCTAGGGATCAAGTAATTGCGTGCTTTGAGCACCAGATAAGCCAGAGGGCTCTTGTCGAATCCCAGATTCTTAGCTGCATATGTTTTCATGAGCATATAGCATGCAGTGCGTATTCAAGTTTACACACAAGAACATACATACATAGATCAAACATCATGAATGTATATAGATGCACGTACCGACGAAGTCGGCGACGTTGTAGCCGTTGCTGAACCTTCCGGTGGGCTTTCCGGAGCCCGGGAGGTCGATGCCGTAGTAGGGCTTGTCGGCCCTGGGGACTTCCTCCCCCGTCAAGTGGTTGTTGTTGCCAACGTCCAGCGTCGAGTACCCAAACACGTACATCGCCGGCACCTGCGGCACGATCTTACTTGGCCGGACTCCGGCGACGGCGCCTAGAACAAGGCTGACAACAAGAGCCTTCATGGCCGGCTCGAGCCCCATATAAATCGCCGATCTCTATAGATCAGCTTGCAAAGATTGATGTGGCAAGGAGCAGCTATTTGTAAGCAGCACTCTCTAAGGGTTTTCAAACTCATCGACGGCCGAGCCAAAGTCCTCATCTTAATCATTATTGCCATTTGCATGCGTTTACCATGTGAAATAGCCAAGTAGATTAGTTGGCACATGATGGGCTCAGACACTCAAGATATATAATATGAGTATGCGTAGCAAATCGCAATTTGTTTGGTCAGCATGGGTGGACATCCATCTGTTAACGTGCATGTTGTCTCGTTGACACTATATATGATGCGTGTTATAGAAAGGGTGTCTTATAAGTATGTGGATCACAATTTTTTTTTTAAATAAAAAAACTTGATAACTACTACGACAATGACATACAAACAAAGGAAGTGGATGCATGCATAATTGATTACGCTGTGCAGAAATGAACTGGATCAGGATATATATGTAGCGATAAAGCTTTAGACCAAAAGGAGATGAGGTCATAATTTACAGTGTTTGTATACCTGCTTTTGTATCTTATCTTGTTTGCTTGTGTGCTGAGCGAAGTGATTGAGAGATTTGGGAAATGTGAGCTGCTTATGTAGTGTCCAATAATTGGTGAATTATTGGTGGTAGGCCATCAAGTTTTATCGGTGGCAAGAATTTAGTTTCATGATCCGTTAATACGAGAACCTTTATACGGTGCACCTCAATACTGTTATACCTTGACGCAACAAATTGTTATTTATCTTTCTTTTTTTTTCACGAAGGATAGTGGGATATGGACAGAAGTTGGTGATGCGTCATGCATGCCTTAGATCCAAGGCGAGCGAGTTCATATTGTTAGAGTTAGGATACTAGCTGAATTGATTCCTTCAACCCTAGATGGGTGGGTATATATATCCAACATACATGGGCCTCTATATGAGCCAAACACACTCCAACACCCCCCCCCCCCCG
>LAPY01001855.1:77827-88162 GCA_000970635.1 Eragrostis tef | reverse complement strand
GGCGCCAAGAAGCTGCCGGGCTTGCCCGGCGTGCCCCTGCACCTGCCGTCGTGAACGGTTCGCCCCCGGTGAGGGCGCCGGGGAGCCGGTGGCGCCGCCGACGCCGTCGGACAGCTCACCTCCTCTTCACCAAGATTGTTCAACCGTCCTCAGAGGGGTAAGCTCTTGCGTCGCCTATCTGACAGGGACTGAGCAACAGCCTCCAACTCCAGACGACAGCTGTTGCCGGGCCCTCGCTGAGTTTTTCAGGAACTCGGCCGCCGGCGACGACCACAACCTCCGCTGCGCCTGCCCCCTGGTTACGGGGGAAATCAACAGGTTTATAACAAGGCCTGTTAACTCTCTGCGGCTCTTATACCTTCCCGTCGCTTGCTCTGTACCGGTTCCGAATAAGATCTTCGGGCTCTGTTTGGGTAATTCCATCTGTCACTCTGCTTCTTCTTCTACTAGTGTTTCCACGCATCTAATTATTCTTTTTTTATTATTATTTGGACATGCAGAGGGGTCAACCGGGAAGGCAGTTTCGCCTTAATCGGACCAGATGCTCGCTCTACGCACACGATTGACAGTGTCATATATATAGATAGATATACTAGTGAAAGGCGACAAGGTGTTGCTCCAGGAGAGACATGTAACAAGTCCTGACGTGGACTCTCGAGTCTCGAGCATAGTGATATGTAATGAACAGCCAATGAAATAGACATACGTGATACATCTGTATGATAAGTGTTGGTAAATAAGTGTTGAGTCTTAATAGTGCAAGTTCAAAGCACCAACATTATATGCTATGGTCGAGCAAGGAGCTCGATTGGTTAGTAGCTCCGGCTGGGAGTGCAACCACCCAGGTTCGATTCTCAGGGAGGAAACGGACTTTGGGCCTTTTATTGCCTCCAATGAAGGCAGGGGATTCAGTCCCTATTTTTTTAAAAAAAGGAAACATTATATGCTGTGAACTTTCAAATTGTGGAAGATGACAGATATGTCAACGTTCTGGATATATAATACAGATAAGCTATCGGGAAACAGAGACGATTGTTTGTGTTCTGACTTTATGATATTAAACAGTAGGACATAGAACAAACATAAGAGCCGTTCAAACTACATTACTCCAAAATCACTACATATAGTTGTTTGTCATATATGATACAGAAATTTAACCTATGTACACATTACAACTTCGCTGCAGGCACAGCAGTATCCCAGTCTTCGCCAACGTCTGCTAACTTCCTTATTTATCAGCAGCTAAGCTCCCGTAGCTTTGAATAACACTGAAGCATGAGAAACCTGAACAAATAACTCAGGGAAGGGTTCACTGGATGAATTAAAATTGTTTGAAAGAGCGGCTCCTTGCATCGGAGTAGCTGACTTTCCAAGGTATAACAACAGCTATCAAATTATTGCGATTAATGCAATATATGATCAGGAGTTAGTACTACCCATGAACAGAGCATGGTTAACCATTTACTTCCTGACTACAAACATCAAGCACCAAAGCCGGACAAGACCCCCAAGTTCCTGACCGTTAATACCTCGAATCCTAGCTGCACAAGTCCTCCATGTAATGTAGGCCTTCTGCAGATCGAAACCACCGCGAAGGACCGATGACTGGTCACTGGTCAATACAAGCCTTGGAGGTCTGAAACAGAGCATGCTTATCCTGACTGCAGACATCAACCACCAAAGCCGGACAAGGCCAACAGAAATGTAGACATCATGAGTTCCTGACCGTTTGGTACTGCCTATCCTAGCTGCACATGCAAGTCCTCCATGTAATGTAGGCCTTCTGCAGATCGAAACCACCGCGAAGGACCGATGATTGTTGGAGGTCTGAAACGTATCCTACTTTTCTAAACATCAAAACCTTCTGAGCCTCCTCAATGAGGACACATTTCTCCTCTGAGAGGGTTGCTCACTAGTGGTTGATGATCATAACTCACATAAAGGATATATAATACAGATAAGCTATCGGGAAACAGAATAAGACAATTGTTTGTATTCTGACTTTATGATATTAACAGTAGGACATAGAACAAACATAAGAGCTTTTGAAACTAAATTACTCCAAGTCTTTAACCTATGATACAGAAATTTAACCTATGTACACATTACAATTTTTCGCAGCAGGCAACAGCAGTATCCAAGTCTTCGCTCACGTAGCTTTGAATAAGGCTGGTTATAGCGCGATAAACATCTCGCACACTGAAGCATGAGAAACCTGAGCAAATAACTCAGGGAGGGGTTCACTGGATGAATTAAAATTGTTTGAAAGAGCGACATTTCTAGGAAAAAGAGTGAAACCAATCAACATGTGCAAAAAGCGCAAAGTAGGATGATGGATGTGATTAGTTCTTGGTTGCACGCAAGTTGAAAGGCCGCAATCCTTTCCCTCAACCACCCAGGTTCGATTCTCAGGGAGGAAACGGACTTTGGGCCTTTTATTGCCTCCAATGAAGGCAGGGGATTCAGTCCCTATTTTTTTAAAAAAAGGAAACATTATATGCTGTGAACTTTCAAATTGTGGAAGATGACAGATATGTCAACGTTCTGGATATATAATACAGATAAGCTATCGGGAAACAGAGACGATTGTTTGTGTTCTGACTTTATGATATTAAACAGTAGGACATAGAACAAACATAAGAGCCGTTCAAACTACATTACTCCAAAATCACTACATATAGTTGTTTGTCATATATGATACAGAAATTTAACCTATGTACACATTACAACTTCGCTGCAGGCACAGCAGTATCCCAGTCTTCGCCAACGTCTGCTAACTTCCTTATTTATCAGCAGCTAAGCTCCCGTAGCTTTGAATAACACTGAAGCATGAGAAACCTGAACAAATAACTCAGGGAAGGGTTCACTGGATGAATTAAAATTGTTTGAAAGAGCGACTCCTTGCATCGGAGTTTTCCTATTGAGGGATGAAGCATGTTGTAAAAAAGTAAAGTCTTTTTGGAAGACTCAAAGACAGCTGTAGGGCCTGCAACTGCAGCTAAGTAAAACACGTGCTGGCGTTTTGGAGCTCTGTATTTCCGAACCTGCGATCTTTGCTGAGAACTTACCAACCCATACTCAACTAGCCGTAGGAGTACCTGACGTCCACAACCAGACTACCAGAGTGGGAGTGGATTAAGCAGATAAATTCGTAGCAGCAGTTAATGGCTGTGAAATTTCAGTCGGATCCTATGAATACAACAAACGTCATGGTCCTAAAGCATTGAAGATTTCAGGCTTGGCACAACCACAGGTTGCAACATTTGGTGGTATGGAGTTCACATTGTCTCAGACGAAGGGCGAGGAGGAGACTGGTATCTTTATCCAGATAAAACATAAGTTCCCAATGCATCTCATTCCAATTATCTCCGATCCTTCCCTTTCATGTCCAATTCATCTTAGGATTTCTCATAAGACTTGGGAGGGAACTTTGCTTTGCTGGAGTCAGTTTTCTAGTTTCCATGACCATTGCGTGGATAGAGAAGCAAGTTATGTTTGTGCATATTTGTAGCTCTGCTTGTAGGACCGTAGATTCTTGTGGTACGTCGATATCAACAACTGTATCAAGTACATTATCAGTTACTGTCTCTTGACACGCTGCATAAGGTGGTCAGTGTTCATAGTCCAGCTGTATTATCTGTATGGCCCAGTGGCCCTAATCTGAGCATCATGAGTCATAATGAGCATCATAATGAGCAAGCTCGTGAGCATCATGAGTCAAGCCACCTTGCAATTTTAGCTCATTAGTGTTTATGAGCCGAGCTGAGCTACCTCCTTATTCTAACGAACTAGAGCGAACCGAGTGTAGTTGGCTCGACAGCCACCCCTAGTCCTGTCAGAGCACAGATGCGTAGCTCAGACAAGAAAGGCAGAAATTTAACAATTTAGTCACGTAATTATTTTGGAAAAATAGTGGTCAGAATGAAAACATTTCAATGTGTAGGGCATGGGGTCAGCATGAGATCGGTTTTTCAGTCAAGGTCAATCGTTCCAACTAGAGTAGAGGTTTGGAATTTATGCATGACTGGTGCGGGAAAACTAATAGTTAGTTCGCCAAAAAAATTACAATTATTATAGTTGAAAGAGATGATTTCGTGTTCTGTGATACCAATTCGGGCGAGTCGAGCAACACCTACAAAAAATCCTCTCTACGAAGGCATAAAAATACAACTACACAGGGGCACTTGTAAGACAACATGCATCAAAACTAGCCAACATCCTATTCCTGTTACCCCTCACACCCACCGCCCTATTCTAGAAAGGAGCACATGCTTGGAAACCAGGTATATATTTGATCTTCTAATTCGAGTATCGTATTATTGTAGAGCTCTTCAAGCTCCATAATGCTCTCATGTTTCTCAAGTATAGAGATTTGGCAAGTAAGATGGGTGGGCGGCTTCTCCTCCGGTGCCACTCGGCCCTCCGTTACGTTTCTAGTAAGAAGAGACGGGTTTGAAAGGAAGACAGCAGCGATTCAGGGCAAGGATAATGGTTCCGCCGGCTCAACGGGCGCAGATGCACCATGCAGCCGGGTAAACAGCCGTGTGGTATAATAATCCGGCGCATGCATGGTTGTTGGGACCCACAAAAGACAAAAGTTGTTTGTCATATATGATACAGAAATTTAACCTATGTACACATTACAACTTCGCTGCAGGCACAGCAGTATCCCAGTCTTCGCCAACGTCTGCTAACTTCCTTATTTATCAGCAGCTAAGCTCCCGTAGCTTTGAATAACACTGAAGCATGAGAAACCTGAACAAATAACTCAGGGAAGGGTTCACTGGATGAATTAAAATTGTTTGAAAGAGCGACTCCTTGCATCGGAGTTTTCCTATTGAGGGATGAAGCATGTTGTAAAAAAGTAAAGTCTTTTTGGAAGACTCAAAGACAGCTGTAGGGCCTGCAACTGCAGCTAAGTAAAACACGTGCTGGCGTTTTGGAGCTCTGTATTTCCGAACCTGCGATCTTTGCTGAGAACTTACCAACCCATACTCAACTAGCCGTAGGAGTACCTGACGTCCACAACCAGACTACCAGAGTGGGAGTGGATTAAGCAGATAAATTCGTAGCAGCAGTTAATGGCTGTGAAATTTCAGTCGGATCCTATGAATACAACAAACGTCATGGTCCTAAAGCATTGAAGATTTCAGGCTTGGCACAACCACAGGTTGCAACATTTGGTGGTATGGAGTTCACATTGTCTCAGACGAAGGGCGAGGAGGAGACTGGTATCTTTATCCAGATAAAACATAAGTTCCCAATGCATCTCATTCCAATTATCTCTGATCCTTCCCTTTCATGTCCAATTCATCTTAGGATTTGTCATAAGACTTGGGAGGGAACTTTGCTTTGCTGGAGTCAGTTTTCTAGTTTCCATGACCATTGCGTGGATAGAGAAGCAAGTTATGTTTGTGCATATTTGTAGCTCTGCTTGTAGGACCGTAGATTCTTGTGGTACGTCGATATCAACAACTGTATCAAGTACATTATCAGTTACTGTCTCTTGACACGCTGCATAAGGTGGTCAGTGTTCATAGTCCAGCTGTATTATCTGTATGGCCCAGTGGCCCTAATCTGAGCATCATGAGTCATAATGAGC
The DNA here is from genome assembly GCA_000970635.1 of Eragrostis tef. Classification (NCBI taxonomy): domain Eukaryota; kingdom Viridiplantae; phylum Streptophyta; class Magnoliopsida; order Poales; family Poaceae; genus Eragrostis; species Eragrostis tef. Next base: position 82,560 of record LAPY01001855.1, on the reverse strand, counting down.
ATCATAATGAGCAAGCTCGTGAGCATCATGAGTCAAGCCACCTTGCAATTTTAGCTCATTAGTGTTTATGAGCCGAGCTGAGCTACCTCCTTATTCTAACGAACTAGAGCGAACCGAGTGTAGTTGGCTCGACAGCCACCCCTAGTCCTGTCAGAGCACAGATGCGTAGCTCAGACAAGAAAGGCAGAAATTTAACAATTTAGTCACGTAATTATTTTGGAAAAATAGTGGTCAGAATGAAAACATTTCAATGTGTAGGGCATGGGGTCAGCATGAGATCGGTTTTTCAGTCAAGGTCAATCGTTCCAACTAGAGTAGAGGTTTGGAATTTATGCATGACTGGTGCGGGAAAACTAATAGTTAGTTCGCCAAAAAAATTACAATTATTATAGTTGAAAGAGATGATTTCGTGTTCTGTGATACCAATTCGGGCGAGTCGAGCAACACCTACAAAAAATCCTCTCTACGAAGGCATAAAAATACAACTACACAGGGGCACTTGTAAGACAACATGCATCAAAACTAGCCAACATCCTATTCCTGTTACCCCTCACACCCACCGCCCTATTCTAGAAAGGAGCACATGCTTGGAAACCAGGTATATATTTGATCTTCTAATTCGAGTATCGTATTATTGTAGAGCTCTTCAAGCTCCATAATGCTCTCATGTTTCTCAAGTATAGAGATTTGGCAAGTAAGATGGGTGGGCGGCTTCTCCTCCGGTGCCACTCGGCCCTCCGTTACGTTTCTAGTAAGAAGAGACGGGTTTGAAAGGAAGACAGCAGCGATTCAGGGCAAGGATAATGGTTCCGCCGGCTCAACGGGCGCAGATGCACCATGCAGCCGGGTAAACAGCCGTGTGGTATAATAATCCGGCGCATGCATGGTTGTTGGGACCCACAAAAGACAAAACAACAAAAAAGTAGCCAATCATGAGTCTAATATATATATATATATAATAAACTAATAAGAGACGAATAGCCTACATATTGTCGGCGTACCTAAATCTTGTCTACCCAACCTCAGATCCATCCCTTGATTCCTATCTTGATCACTACCCCCACCGTTGGATTTAAAGATAGGTGGGGCCATTACATGGAATGCGACAACTTGGGACACGATTACAACAGAGAAAGTTTAACATTTGCTCCTCGATTTTTTTCTTTCCTCACCGGTCGACTAGCGTACCCGCCCGCAACACCCACCCGAAAATTACTCCCACCTTTCCTTCCACTTTGATATCGTTCTCTGATTTGGTTCCATTATTCTTCTTCGTTGCTTGGATCTCCACTGCCTCCACACCTGAGCCTCCACCAATCCTCGTGACAAGCACGACGGCGGAGGTGATGGGCCGCACCTTGAGCAACCGCGGCGACGAGCGCCGGATGTCCATCGCCGGCTCGCCGGACAGGTGAGACAGCGGCAGGCGGCGCGTGCGCGAGGATGGCGTCGTGGTGGATTGACGGCGGCGACTTCATGGGATGCGGTGTTCGTTGGTACGCCTGCGGGAGAGTGACAACGGCGATCCCACCAATTCATGCACGGGGCCTCCTGCCTGTGGCCTGCTCATCCCCATCGACAAGATCATTTGATCTGAGGTATTAGCCTCTCCGCTCATCACTTAGAGCCTGCAGATGGGTTACTGGTATATCATGTGCGCTCCCACAATTTCTTCGCGAAATAATTTGTTCAAATTCCGTTTTCTAAATTCGTTTCTGTGCAAACCTGATGGATTGGTAAAGCACTGAAACACCTTGATCACTTTACTGAGTTTTCCATTTCTCTAAAGTGTTAGATAAAATGTTTGTACGGATTAAATTACAGGTTTTTTCTACGACACTCTTTAGTGTTGAATGGGTACATAAGTTGCCCCACGGAGATGTTTTATGAGTTGTCCTAGAATCTTATGGGTGAATTGTTTGCTGATATGCTACAAGGCTGCAAAATCATATCTCAAGCTCCTATATCTGATTTTTACATTTTCTTTCTTGGATATGAGTGTTTAAATTTTCTTAATACTGGGTTGTTGTGGGCAAGAGATCATAATGCTATTTCCTCTACTAATAAAAAGATATTATATTTGTAGGAGCCTTGAACTAGGGGGTGTTCGTTTCTAGAGGTCTAAAGTTTAGAGGGGTCACATAAAAAAAAATCTTGTTATTTAGGAGTATTAAATGAAGTCTAATTACAAAACTAACTCCAGAACCTCTGGTCTAATTCGCGAGAGGAATCTAATAAGGGTAATTAAGTCGTGATTAGAAGATGGTTACTGTAGCATCACTGTACCAAAACATGGATTAATTAGGCTCATTAGATTTATCTCGTAGCTCATCTGCAAAAAGGTTTTGTAATTAAATTTTATTTAAGTCTAAAGTTTAGAGGGAGGAAACAAACACCCCCTTAAGGAATGATCCTGGTTGTTACACTTCCCAGCGGGTTCTAACATTCATTCCTAATTTAATATATACTCCATATAAATATTATATGGCATGATCTCAGTGCAGATAATTTTGCTTGAATGTAAAGGTTAGGCTATGGGTGCCATACTAAAAAAAGAAGCTAACTTCAGTTCCACTTGTTAATTGTTTTACTTATCATTGCAGATCATCCTTTAGTAACTGTGGATTCCTTCTGTTTTCTAATGATGCCCACTCATTGGAATAAGTTAAGATCTCTGCTTATTTGTTCATGCTCTGTAGTGGCTGGTTCTTATTAGTGGAAATCTGGAGTGCAGACATAGGTAGACGTTATGTGTTGTACCATCAGTTAGAAAAAAAAAACAAAAGGTTACGACAACACTCCTGAATAATATGTGCTGAATTCTGGAAAAACAAAACTAGAACTTTGATTGTGTTATAACAGCTAAATTCTTCAGTCACAGAGATAGACTATCGGGCTTTCCTATTCTCTGTAGGATCATCAAATCTTTTGTAACAGGATGCTGACGATGCACAACTTTGGCTTTTTTTTTTCATAATGCTTGTGTTTTGCTTCCACCCATAACTGATACAAGACCTGGGAAGGAGGAGGCGGCGAAGTCACTGGTGGCGTTCAGGTTCATCAAGTATTGAATTTTCTCTTGTTATAGCTGAACCGTTTTCTTCAATGCAATTAACCTCACGTTATCTCAGGCTCTAAATTATACCATGGTATTAAAAAAAGAACAATATGCAACGTCTTAACTTTCCATTATTTTACTTCTACATTTGTGCCTAAATTTTCCTTTGTGTAACTTCAGAAGACATGGCGTTGATGTATACCATGGTATTAAAAAAAGAACAATATGCAACATCTTAACTTTCCATGATTTTACTTCTATATCTGTGCCCAAATTTTCCTTTGTGTAACTTCAGAAGACACGGCGTTGATGCAAAGAAATATTACCACTTGGAGCATGGGGGAAACCGGTGGCACATGTTGAATACAATGGCTCCACATATTGCTTTTAGAATTCTTGTCAGCCTCAGTAATTTTGCTTATATTTTTCCAATTCTTGTTGAAGTGCTATCAAGACTTCTTTTTTTGCCACTTTTTGATCTTGACCCGCATATTGTGCTTCTGCCTGGTTGGATTGGATAATATTTTGTTCTCTCTTTTGTCATTTTTAGAAAAAAACATATTCAAATAAAATTGTGAAGTAGCTGTTGTGTATTCGCCTGGTTTGAAGACTACCTTGTCTGATGGATTGTGTTTTATAAAGTGGAGCTTGTTTTTTAATATATGGTCATACATATTTAAATCTGTTTTGTCTTCCCATTGTTTGATCAGGCATTGTTACAATGTAGTATACTTTCTTTTCTGGAAATAAAATATTGGGATTTGAAGAGCAACGTAGAGAATATTGAAGCTGCTGCCAATGCCAAGGCAGACTATGGTTTAAGATGGGTAGTATGCCAAGGCCTCCAAGAGATATGAAAAGGTAAATAAATAAATTTAATCAGCTCAACTATGACAACCCCACTTTTATCATAATTGTCCACGTTGATCACTAACCGTTATCCCTTTCAATTAGGCTGCCAAGTATGTTGAGTATGGAAACTCCTTCGGTGAGATTGAGAAGAAGCATAATATCAACTGCAAACTCAACAATGTGGCTTGCAACAGGTTGAAACTGAAAGACTACAGGGAAGCAGAGAAAGTAAGATCAAATCAACTTTGCTACTATCAAAATCAGAGAAACTATGCTCAATTCAAATTTGTTTCCAGTGTATGTCGGCATCAGGTGTCAACCAAGTTTACAGATTTGATCTTGATGGAATTAATTATTGATATCCCAATTGTCTATGACATCTGTATTTTCATTTATAATATTTAAATTTACTTGTTACCTGGAATACAGTGCAGGTGAAGATCACCGACTTGAAAAATTATATGCAATCCTATAATATGCAATGAGTCGAGATGAAGATCACCGACTTGAAAATAATTCTTGATGGAATTAATTCTTAAAATAAGCACTTGTTACCTGGAATACTATAATATGCAATGAGTCAAAACTGAAGATCACCGACTTGAAAAATTATAGGTAGGCAATGAGTCATTTCTGGCACCAAGGCTTGAATGGTTATCTATTTTGTTATTGGATATCTGATTGTTAGCCATGCTTGTGGGTTTTATGTTTTTTGACATGAACTAATCTCTGAAAGTGAAAGTGAGTTGGCGCTTCTCTTCGTCTTTTCCGCAGGCACATGTCGATAAAGAGACTGCACAAAGGGATTATGCTTCTGTGATTT
>LAPY01001854.1:80347-100851 GCA_000970635.1 Eragrostis tef | reverse complement strand
TTTCTTTCCCTTCGACTCTTGTCTGAAGGCTTTGTATCATTTCTCGTGATACTTTTGGCTCAGACTGAGGTTGTACCAAATTCTTTACTGGTGCAACCTTCGATTTTTCTAGTCTTTTTTGCCTGATATCGGGTTTGAGCTCGAGGCTTCGTTTCTAGGCTTTTGCCTGATGTCGATTTTGAGCTCGAGGCTTTGTTTCTAGGCTTTTGCCTGATATCGATCTTGAGCTCAAGGCTTCGTTTCTAGGATTTTGCCTGATGCCTAGGCTTCTGTTCGCCCCCCAGGAAATTGTTCTGGAATTTTTTGAGGGTAAAAATGATTAAAAATTGTTACAATCTTGGGAGGTGCCTCGTTAAAAAACCTCACACCTTTCGCAGGGCTACCCTCGTGAGGAAAAAGAGCACACCCCCCGTGAGTTCTTAATGTTTTTACACATATGAATCGTTCATGCTACCAAGCAAATGCCCTTGGTAGACATGTCTCATGCATTTCTGGAACGTCATGGCTGAGTTTTTCATGCCGAAGATCTTGAAAGGTTGGGTCTCGTGTTTGCTTCGGACAAGGTGGATGTTCTTTCTTCCGGGAGTTTCGCCGTTTTCAATGTTTCTTGCTTGAAGCTGGTCTCCGAGGACACTTATCACAGAGATAGGTCCCGGAATCTTCATGCAAAGACATCTTTGATGTATGGCAGCTTCGATCTTGTTGATGGATCCCCTTCCGAAGATTGCATTGTAAGGATAGACAATGTCAACCACGTTGAACGTGATGTCTTCAGTTCTTGTGTTATCTCCTTCGCCGAAGGTCACCGGTAGGTCAGTTTTTCCCAGTGCTTGGATCACTTTTCCAGTGAAACCGACCAATGGTATCCCTGCTGGTTGCATTGTTTTATTTTCGACTCTGAGCACATCGAAGCCTTTTATGTTTGCTTTGATGACCAAGGGGTCTGAATGAGGTTGATCGATGTCTCTTGCATCCTCTTCTCCGAAGGTGATGTTGACATGGGACCACTTTGTTTTTATGAAAGGGGCCCTTGACGCCACATTGTGGACCCTTCGAATGTGTTCATTTCTTGCTCTTCTGGAGTCCAACTGCTGGGTCGACCCTCCGGTGATGGCATAGATGGTTTGCCTTTGGGGTGCGTAAATTGTTTTTGAGTTCTTCCATTACTCTGATGGTTTGCTTCTGGAGGAGGTGGTAATGCTTGTAAGCTTTGAGGTTGTGAGTAGTTGTACTGTTGTGTTTGATGCGAAGCTTCCCCTGGGTAGGTGATTAGGTGATTAACAGACTGCGGGGGATATTGAGATATCTGGTTTCTTTGTGGCCAGCCTTCACGGTAGGTGCTTGTATGTCTGATGGCCTTTTTTGCCTCTCTGTCTGCAGTCCAATCCTGCTTGAATTGTTGTAGATCTCGGCATTGCTTCGTGGTGTGTCCTTTTCCTTCGCCGTGTAGTTCGCAGTATGGAGCGCGGGAGCTGGTCCTTTGATTGTTTTCTCTGCTCCTGTCTTCGCAGTCTCTATCATGATTGTTTCGCTCTTTGCCTCTTTCGTCTTCCTTAATTCTCTTTTCGTCGCCTCTTTCTTCTCTGTTTTCGAGATTATGTACCCTTCGGCTGCTATGGTCCCTTGAGCTGTCTCTGTTATCTTCGTGTTACCTACTTAGGCTTGCTTCTTTTTCTTCCCTTTGTTTTTTCTCCTCTTTGAGCATCTGCGATTGCTTCTTTTCGTCTTTTTTTCTTCGAAATTCATCGTCTGACCTTGCGTATTTTTCGAAGGTGTCTAGCAGTTGGTACATGGTCTTCGGCCTCTTTCTTGTCAGAGTAGAATGGAAGGGTTCGGCTCTCAAGCCCTCCATCAGTGCGTCGATGACTGTCGAAGCCCCTATATTTTTTGCCCTTGATTTGATTTCCATGAATCTTTGCATGTATTCTCTTAGGCCTTCGTCTGGCCTTTGCTTGGACGAGAAGAGTCTACCTTGATGGATTTCTGACGCCTGGAAACCTTGGAAATTGTTTATGAATTCCCGTCTCAGCTCGGACCATGAGTTGATTGATCCTGGTTCTAGAGTGGAGAACCATGTCTTCGCTACACCCTCGAGCGCCATCACCAAGGCCTTCGCGTAGGTTGAACTTGATCCTTCTCCAGACGCCACTGCGGCTTCGAAGGAGATGAGGAACTCCCGTGGGCAGGTCTTTCCCTGGTATGCCTTTATTTTCGGCATTTTGAACTTGATGGGCCATGGTTCGCTCAGTAACTCTTCGCTCAAAGGCGAGTTTTTATTGTAGATGATGTATGACTGGATGTCCTTGTTGGTGCTGCTTACTTCGTGCACCACCTTGTTCTCAGCCGGCTTGCGAGGCTTGTGGTACATGTCTTGCTCTTGCTTCTTTAGATTCTCCATCTCCTCGTTGTACTTGCTCAGCTTGCTATCCATCGCGTTGATCTCCTCTTGAGTTTGCTTTATCTTCTCAAGCATGTCTATTTTCAGCTTGGCTGTTTTTTCGATCTTGACCAGCTTCTTCTCTCTTTCTATTCTTTCTTGTTGTATGATGCGAAGTCTTTCGGCGATGTTCAAAGTTTCAGCATCAACGTCTTCGTTGTCCTCTTCCTCGGAATTTCTTGCTTGAGATGCTCCGCCTTTGTTTACTTGGATTGCTTTTAGAGCTTCTTCCTTCTTTGAGTTTTCTTTGGCTCTCGCCACTTCTTCAGCTCATGCCGCTTTGTCCCGTTCCTCTTGTTCTCTGATCGTTCTGGCTTCTGCTTCCTTCGCGAGCCTTTCATTTTCTGCCTCGCTTTCTGCACGCTGTGCGTGGGAGACATTCGTTTTTGATGGTTTCGCTTTTGCCATGTCGATCATGGTCGTGAGTTCGCCCCGCGTGACGGCGCCAAATGTTGGGGGATCGAAGGTCTAGATGTGACGTCGAAGCCCTCCAACAATGAATTGATGTAGTTCTTGTTCGTTCGAAGGCTGTCGTAGATAGTCGAGGCGTCAGAGCCCTCCTGGATGGTCCAAGTCGTAGACTGATGTGTGCGAAGCTCTCCTTGATGGTCCGAGTCGTAGACCGATGTGTGCGAAGCCCTTCTTGATGGTCCGAGTCGTAGTCCGATGTGTGCGAAGCCCTCCTGGTCCGGAAGTCCTGGTCGAAGGTGTTCGCGTGCCGGGCGATGCGGTCCGAATGCTTGTTCTTTGGCTCGTGGCCCGAAAAACAGATGATCGTACAAGACCATCTCCCTCTATATTTATAGGGGGGAAAGGGATCATATTTACAAGTGTGCCATTAGCTAACTTAGCACGACTCTTAGCCGGGTTGAATTGGGTTGAACGCTAGCCTGTATTGGCTGTACTCTCGTTCTTTCTTCGCGGGTGGTAGTCGGTCTTCGCGCGGGCCTTTCTCTGTCCCTCCTTCGCTGATATAAGTCGATCTTCGTGTGGGTCAGGTAGTGGCTTCGGTGTGATCTCTAACAGTTAGCAATAGGTTGTGTTAAGATGATCTGTTTGCTTTTTTTATACATGTGGTTTGGTCACATCATTTATGTCCTATGCAGTAGACGAAGTCTACTCATAGTGAACGGTTGTAATAATGAACGGTTAAATACATCAAAAGATGTAGAGGCCGGGATGTTTTCATTTGCTTGATGAATAGATTTCTCTTTATCTTAAAAAAAATGCTGCAGCACCATTGTTGGAATGGATTGAACTTAACTTGTACCAAATTGTAGTACCTTTATAAAACAGTCCTGTAAAACTTTAGTTCCTTGATTTTGTAGTAGTGGGCATTCGGCAAGTCGTCCTAAAGCACCTATCCTGACTCACCGTTCCATTTTTCTTTGTATATTTGTCAAAGAAACAAGACCAACTGAAACTGAAATTGCAAGTGAGACAACACAAAATGCCATTTGACGTTTGGATGTCTAACACCGTCAACTAACCTTTGAAATCAACCGATGCCAATTATTACAAAATTACTTCGCTTCCAGTGTCCAGCTTTACTGTTTTTTCTTTTCTTGCGAATACACCTTTATTGTTGGTAACACTGTGTTTACTGATTGTGACTTATCTCACATATTCCGCTTCGTCTTGACAATCAGCCATACCTCAATCACCAACACTTTGTTAAATCACTTACCATGCTTATTTCTCTCCGTGAGATAATTTATTTATATTACTGCACATCCTAGTATATTTTCTTGAATTATTATTGATTACTGATGCTATGAAAGTGTCCAAACCTTGGGGCAGTCAAATAGGTCAAGCAAGCAACAAAAAGAAAGAAAAAAAGGGGTTAATACTTGGTGCTTTATGCCTACTGCTTAGGAATATCCTCTGCCCCAGATATGCCCTGCTACCCACAGTGTGGGTTCTCCTGAAGGAGACTGATCTTGACGTCGGCGTTGGTTTTTCCAACGAAAGCCTTATTTTTTTTCGAATTGAACATGAGCGGTAGACTGAACACCCACACAATCTCAATTTGACAGAGAAAGACTGAGCACTTGTTTTGATCTACGAAGAGTTGAGTTGCTACCTCGAGGTGTCGACTTAGCTGTTTGCCAAGAAATAAGCACAGCCTTCTACCCATTATGTCGACGATTAGGTAGAGCTCTTACGGGGGCAAGGTTACCAGGATACGACCGTTCCGCAATAGAACATGGCACTAATGTATCCCCTAAGGTCCCAGCACCTTTTGATCAATACCGAAATCAGAACATTTCTATATGAAAATTTGAGATTGCTCTACCGGACCTGAGTAGTAAGTGTTGACTCATGCGAGTCACTCCTTCTCAGCTTTTACTTCTTGGCTGGCTGCTCTCGCTCTACCAGTTCGTACTGAACTTTCACTTTCATTTTTTTAATTTTTAGGCGGGCGAGCCCTCGATTTGCATTATCCGTTGGATCAAAATCCATATCATTATCAAGTAGATAATGCGATGACTGCCTATCTCTTTCGAGAAGGAGTCCTTTTTCCGATACTTACTATTGGGGTAGGCTAAGGTTACATAGATTGTCTCCTATCTCTCCCCTGTCCTCTCGAGCTGATGACTAAACCGACCCACCTCTTGCTAGGAATGACTCTCCTCCCATGCCCATGGGAGTCTCTTTAGCTTTAATGAAATAGAAAACGAGGCTTTAGGCCAACATTACGCCAATTCTGAACCAGGAGAAGATCGAGCAGAATTCCTCGTACCTTGATCGTAGATCGTCTGGATTCATCATTTCTTTTGATCAAAAGATCATGAAACTTACAGTGCCATTCCGCTCTTAGAATTAGAAGAAGATTGCCCAGCCGTTGATGATCGCTAACCTGGAGCTTCTATATACCACCCTTTTTTCTTGTCTCTTTAGCGGGAGCTAGTGCCTGTTTAAAAATCCGATTAAGTGGTTCTAAGGAATGGATTGCGAAGGCAAATAAATATCGATATCCTGTCCTCGGCTTGGAAGGCGGGGTACCTACCTGGCTCGGCGGTAGTTCCGTTAAGAGATTGATCGGCACCCCCCCTAGACACAGTACCGGAAGCATTGACAAATCCAATAGTGGCATACCCCTTTGACGGCAGCGAGGTCTTTCGCGAATTACGATTCCTACGAGGCCTACGTTACCATTGCCAGATGATGGATTCCTTGGTTTTATCCCAACAATACAAGCCTATCCTACCTATACCGGTTCATTGCTTTTGATAATTCTCTTGCCGAGGAACGCACAAACCATTTGAAGTAGTGGAATTGCCAAGCCTATCCTACTTTTTTTGGGAATGCTGATTAATTTTCTGAGCTCATCCCCTTCTCTATACTATTCATTCCAATCTCTTTTCCAACTGGTTAATCCTAACTTCTGATCCCTTACCAATTAGGCAATTCTTTATTCGGGTCTGTCTTAAAGTTTTCATTAAAAAGTATTTCCTCTAAACTGGGGTAAATAAGGGAAATGAACAGTTTCATTCCTCACTGCTTCGCGTCCTTGCTATTCTTATGTTTCTCCTCTCCTGTTCTAACTAGCCTGGCTTACTTTCTAGCCTGTAAAATCTACAATTTATCAAAAAATACAATACAACTATTGAAACAAATATCTTTCTCTGGTTCGACTATTCATTCTACTATAACCCAAGCTTTCTTTCTCTCCCCAGCTAGAGGAAAATTCCTTCTTTTCCTGCGAAGGTAGGATATAAATACTGATAGAAGGATTGGTGGCCGAAACTCCGTGAAAAATCAACCTCGTTTTTCTGCTCAGACCATAAATAAAGGATTCCTGTAACTACTAAATTATGATAGTTCGGGCCAAGGCCCTATTGTTCCTACTCATTACGTTGAGTCATTTGTAGAACAAAAATAAAATCCAATAAATAGGTTGTACTGGTAGGAAAGAAAGCATGACTATGGGCTAATAAGAAGTAAAAGCACAAGACCACATAGAGAGAAAGTGAAGTGAAGATTTCTCGGAACGGAAGGGTTGAACCTGATCTTTTATTTTTATAGGTAGAGGGAGACCCTAATGCGCCAGTCCCCGATTCCAAGAGTAAGAGTAGTCCCCTATGCTATGGTATTTTCTCTTTGGCTGAAGCTGAATCCCCATTCCTTTCTCCTGTCTCTTGTACTTAACATCCGCCTATAAATTCTGATTGGTAGGTCAATTCTCTTGTTTCCACCGACCGAGCCGGGCCGAATGCCCAGTAAAAGATTTCTCGATGAAACTCTCATCAACAGATTGATTTGCTACGATTCCTGGATTCCATTAGTCAGTAGCCCTAGCTAGCTAAGCGAGTAGTGAGTAAGTAATGTGGCGAAGGAAGCTTCACTGAAAGCGCTGCAGGGGTTTGACAGTCAAGCGGGACTTATGAAATGATAAGCGCGCTACGAGTACTCCATATGAGCAAAGCACGGAAGGCGGCGATACATTTTCCTTTGAATGTGGCAATAAAAGCATTTCCTCCATTGCACAAATGCTGATTGCCTTCCGCTGTTGAGCCCCGCGTCCGCCTCTACGCACTGCTGCCGCCCCTATAGACGACGCACTCGTCGGGTTGAGCAACGCCGGCGACGGTACGGCACAGCGCGAAATTTCGGAGTGAATCGCAATGCAACACAATAACACCGTGGCCGCCGGCTCTAACACTGACCGCCTCTCAAAGCGACGATCGATCACGATTCCCGGCACCTCAGCATAGGCAGTGACGCTAGCTGCGCGAACGACCACTGTGCACCAGACTACTTGCTGCTCACAGGTTAGCCTCCCAATCATACAAGTATTTCCTTGATCGGGCAATCATATCTTTCATGCTCCAGGCCAGACCAACCCGTTCGAAATGCGCTATCGACTTTTTTCAAAAAGCTCCAAGCTCTACGAGAAAAACCTTCAAACTGATCCAACGTTCACTGTTGGGGCTTGTCGACTGGGGAATTTTTCAGTCCAACTATGACAAAAATTACTTCAACTTGCCTATTTGTGATTCACCCGTACTGAATCGTTCGAAATCTCTTCATCAAATTGGTGTAAGCATTTCGAGCCAAACGCTTATATTTATTAGAAAGCAACATCAAACTCAATTTCTTATATTTACACAAGTGGTGAGCTTAACATCTTATGCCTAGGGGACCGCATGGCAGGCAAGCAAGCCACACAAGTTTGTTTCAGTTCAGTTCCCACAACGACTGGAGCTATAGTCTACAATGTCTGGGCGTGGCAAGCTGCAGCTGAGATAAGATTACTACACTGGCACACTCTAATACCTTATCTTCTTGCAGCCATCTATTACACTACACCGCAGGGCAAACCTGTCCTAGATCTTTATTGCCGATGGCCCTCCGGGAGGGCAACCACCCTATAGAATGGCACCGCTCTTTGGGGTAAAGAACCATCCTCCTCGTCATCATCGAACTCAAGTATATAACTGTCAAAATTCATATTAAAACACTAAGGGTATCAGACAAATTCAAAATACAAAGAACCATGATAAAAAAGAACCGAGTAACCAAGATAAACAACAAAAATTTGAATTCAAAGGTATTTGCTGAATAATGCCGAATAGTTTGGACCCTCAATAAAGTTCCTTTAAGAGCTTGATTGCATTAAGTAGAATACAATGAGGGCTTATAGTGATACTGCATCAAGTATTTTTGCTTGGTTAGACTAGAGTCCAGACAATTGAGATTGTTGGGCTATTGCATTTTTTTTCATCTTAATGGGCTAGTCAATTTATGAAAATGAAAGTGAAACTGGACGGTGACAAAGTATTATAATGAACAAGAAAAATTGAAAGGTACAAAGCATAAACAAAAACTCCATCAGAATTGACCAGAAAACAGATTGTAAAGCAGAGACTACTTACTCGTCAGACTTCCTCTGGATTTTTTTTAACCACCATTTTCAATCCCCATGATAACAGAAAGATAAGAGTATTAATGACTATGCAAGCCAATGAAAAAGCAAAGAGAATATTTCATATATCTAATTTTTGATTGCTGCAAAAGAAACACAGATGGATCCGACAGAACCAATGAATGTCCACCAAGTACTTGTGTAAAAATCACAGAACATGACGGCAAAAGCAGCATAAAAGGTGGCGATATGTAAATCACCTGCTTTAGTTTACTGCATAATACTGTTTCCGCAACAGTTTCACTTTAGAGGTCGTTCTAGCCTCAAGAGCAAAAACCAAGGAGCATGAAACTTTTACCCTGCTACCCTTCCTTTACTGCTACTACCCATCACGCGGTCAGGCAAGCACATGGCCACATTCATTACTACGTCTTCGTTATGCTCCCGGCCACTACCCGCTAGTACTACTTGCCCGTCTTCCTTTTTGGCTCTGTTCCTCATCTCCACTGCCATTTATGGCTCGACGAGCTCCATGCGGCCTCAACGCGCCAGGCCAGACCGGCAAGGCAGCAACGGCCGGGCTCGGCCAAGTGGCAACCACCACCGGCGTCAGTGCTTGAAGCACCTGCGACATCGCGACAGCCGCAGAGGTCGACGACGGCGCGCCGGACGACGTCAACCACGCCGATGGAGGCGCCAAGCGCAGCGGCGACGGACGACCCCCCGCCCGCCATTGCTGCCTCCTCGTCGGTGTTCTTCGCGCAGCTCGCCGCCACCGCCCAGCTCCACCTCGCCATCCCATCTGCGGGCGTCTCCGCCACGGCCCAGCTCCACCCCGGCAGCCTCTCCCATCTCGCCGCCGCCTCCCATGAATATTGATGCAAAATCGTTCAGGTGGAAGGGGATTTGGTTTGGGGATTTTTTCCCAGGAGAGAGACGACACAGGAAAAGGACGGAGGGAGTGGTAGATGTGACCGGTATGACTGGGTAGGAGAGACAGGGGTAGTGTGGTCACTGTGGGCTCAAAGTTGCATTGAAAACCGAGAACTGCATCTATTTTGACAAAAAATTTGAATGCTAGAACTGCTTCTAATATGAAACGGAGGGAGTACATGTTAGCTTTACTTGTTCCTGCATTTTCAGCTATCATTTTTATAAGTTCAATCGTCAAGCCCCCATCTTATTTCAAGTTCTAAGTGTGCACTTCAAATCCCCAATGTTACCCACATTTGAAATATTTTAACTACATAGAGTAACAACTTTTTTTTTATGCCACACAGAGTAACAACTTCACAGGATAATCTGGATCATTCCACTGCATTCGGTTCTAGATAACGGATGTCAAAACTAGAGTAACAAAGGGAAATTTTGCAATATTACCAGCAGTTGCATGATCTAATGAGTCATATACACATTTTAAGATGTTACCTTACGATGAGAAGCTACGGTAGCTCTATATAATGCTGTGGTGCCAGGATAAACTGCCAAGACTTGTCGACCCTGCCCGAAATCTTGAGCACTAGAAGGATCCCCCTTCTTTGGAAATGGAATAATGCAAGACATAGGCAACTTGTACTTCCTGAAAGGCATAGAAAGGCACTATCAGTTTATGAGTCAAACTATACAAATAGGTCCGTGAGTGCCAACATTTCCTTACCTGCGAATTAACATTTGATTTTCAGATTAAATTTCGTATTAACAATAAAAATAAGAAAATACGATATCGAAACCATAATAGAATCTGATATTTAGTCTATACATCCACCCTATCGCATGAGAATAAACTCAGTCAATTAGAAATTAACTGAGCCATGTCTTAGCAGCCACTATTGTAAACTGATTCGAGGAATCACTCAACTAAAAAGAAATTTTACTAATGTAATCAAACATATAGTTTGCAATCTGCAAAGAAGAACTGTCAATGAAATCACTTCGAAGATATGGAGATATATAGCTTACACTAACTGGTTCTAATACAATTACAGTTATTGACAAAGGCCCAAAGGGTACACCAATTTCATAGGAATTGGTTTGCGGTGAACTTGTTATGATAGTAACGGGGAATACAATTGTGTAGATATATAGGGACACGAGGAAAGATACAAGCAAAAAGTATAAGACAGTTTTTTTTATATACTCACATAGCACCCCAAAGTATACAAAAAAAAAGGTATAAGATAGAAAGAGAATCTCGAAGGTGCTCTCGCGAGCGACAGGCTATGGGAGCTTGCTTCTTCTTAATTTAAAAGCGGGGAGGCAGTCTGCCTCTGCCTGTCGAGTTTTATTTTAGAAAGAGAATCTCCCTGAGATGAAATGGCTAGTGGGGGTGGATGCCACCCAGTCAACCAGGGTTCGATTCTCACCTCCGACTTTTTTTTCCTCGAAAAATGCAGGAGAATTGTGCCTCGTTATATGATTAAGCAAACGGGACAAGAGCCATAAACAAGGCGCGCCACACATACCCCAAAGATTCTCACCTCCTACTTATTACAAAGCTAGAGTGAATGTCTCTCTCTCTCTCTAGTCAAGTTTTTTTTTCTTAAGACAGAAGTGTTTACCACAGCCTTTTGCGCCCTCCACAAATTAGTTCAGTGTCACTGCAATGCTAAACCTATGTCTAGTTACTGAGTTCATGCAGACAAAAATAACAGCTTTCACATGCATAAAAAATAACAAAATTATTCAAGTAGGTGACAATGACGAATAGCTATAAACTGCAGAAAATGAAATATAGTTAGAAACTTAAATCTCTCGTACTTTTGAGTACTCTCTTCATCGTCACCTGGGTCCTCATCTAATACCTCATACCTGCAAACACATAAAAACCGACTGTGTGATCCTTCCTTCAATAATATCGGATGCTTTTATGCATAATGTATTAATGTAACTGCAGCACACGAATAGTGTTTGTGAGATTATTGCAGCGCATGGCTACCGCTAATGGTTGTTAGATTGGTTTCTTTGTTAGGGATTAAACTGGTTTGGTTATATCGATTGCTTATCTCTAGTGAAGGTTCCTTATGTTAGAGGCAGTTTCTTAAGAGATCAAGTACAAGCCATCTCGATACAAGAAATAGCATTGTAACTCCAATAAGCAAATAGGAATAAAGAGAAACGTCCAAGGACCCAAAGTCACTACCATGCCGGCTGTTCTAGATCAATTCTTTCACAACCAGTGCTTTAACTTCACATAGCACCATTTATTTCAGTTAGCCACTGTCGGACCTCTCTCGGATTGATGCTTGCACCCCGTTGTGAACTAGGTTCACGACAGATAACTAGCTTACAAACAACAAGGAAAATCTTACTTGGTTGTGCTCAAACAGAAGTTAACAAAATTTATCTTGCAAACCCACCCTTCCAACCCTGGGAAAAGCTACTCTATTGTAATGATGTAAAAGAGGATAAATAATATTTGCTGAGAGAAAATAGTGGTTGAGTAATTAAATGATGCCACTTAAGAAGGCATAGATGGTTCAAAGCCATTGGCTATTTGTAAGAGTTGAAGCCTTCTTGATCTGTTTATATTGTGTGCCTGGACTTGCATCGTGAAGTGCTTGGAAGGGCAAAAGCATCATATGCCCAATCAAAGTACATATTCACAACACAACTGAGCACAGCATTAGAAGTTCCAAATTTAAATTAGTAGGCAAAATATCATCTAAGTTTACAGAAAGTCTAGGAACACATAACTCGATCATCTGCTAGACAGGGGCAGGGAGTCCAATTTGTTTTGCACGGGCCATGCCACAAGATTATCACATAAAGATTCAATTTGCATGTGTAATATGAATTTCATGAAACATTTTGTAAATAATATCTTCACCTTGGTTATCCTTGGGGCAAAACAGACAATGAAGAAGTCAATGTATTCTTGGGTGAGTAGTTTTGCTGCTGGTGTTGTATATTTTCTTTTACTCTTGTGTTGTAAATAAACTCTCTTCCCCCCCCCCCACCACCACCACCACCACCACCAAAAAAAAAGGGAAAATTGCGTTTTTACCATCATTTTGAGGGCTAATTGTGATTTTAGCCCCGAATCTGCGTTTTCGTGATTTTACCATGAGTCTGTCATCTTGAAGCAACAGTTTACCATCATTCTAATTCATAAGAATAAAGGGATTAAAAAAAAGAAAAAAAAGACGCGACCTGACCAAACTACCCCTGACCACACCTCACGCCCACACAGAAGTTCCCCGACCTCATCGTATCATCTTTCTCTTCCCCAAACTCAAGATCCTAACCCTAGCGAGCAACGGCCAGTGTGAGGCGGACGCACGACGCGGCAGGCCAGCGCGCAGCGCGGCGGCTGGTGCGCGGGCGACGGGACCAGGGCGCGCGGCGTGGAGGCGCTGGACCCTGCTGCCGTCCCTGTCGTAGGCGACGAGGCCGACGACAATATGTAACGCGGCGAAAGCCGTGCGGTTGTCCTGCGTGAGCGACGACAACACGCCGCCGCGGCAGCAGTGAGCGCACGGCCGCAGTCGCCCTGCTCCGTGGGATGGCGAGAACCAAATCTCTTTCATTTTTTTTCTGGAATGCAATGGATTGAAAAATCTGCAGCTCGTCATGCAGTTCAGGAGAAGTCGCCATGCCTTCTGGAAGTACCCACGCACCGTAAGTCGTCAATCTTCTTTCATTTTCGTCATCTCCGCATCTTCTCTCCAAGCACAAATCTCGTCCAAATATCTGGCTCCCAATCCTTTCTAGACGCACGGCTCGGGCGCGGTGGACGCGCGTCGCGGGCGGCGCGAGTATGAGGCGGACGCACGACGCGGCAGGCCAGCGCGCAGCGTGGCGGCTGGTGCGCGGGCGACGCGACCAGGGCGCGCGGCATGGAGGCGCTGGACCCTGCTGCCGTCCCTGTCGAAGGCGACGAGGCCGACGACCATCTGGAACGCGGCGAGCCCCGTGCGGTTGTCCTGCGTGAGCGACGACAGCACGCCGCCGCGGCAGCTGTTGGCCACCTGTCGGGTGTACGGCGAGCCGGGCAGCAGGTCCACGAGCACCGGCCGCGGCACGGCCGCAGTCGCCCTGCTCCGTGCGGTGGCGAGAACCAAATCTCTTCCATTTTTTTCTGGAATGCAATGGATTGAAAAATCTGCAGCTCGTCATGCAGTTCAGGAGAAGTCGCCATGCCTCCAGGAAGTATCCACGCACCGAAGTCCCCAATCTTCTTTCATTTTCGTCCTCTCCGAATCTTCTCTCCAAGCACAAATCTCATCCAAATATCTGGCTCCCAATCCTTTCTTCCAATCGCAAGAAAGCAATAGCAATTTCATCCCCAATCCTTTCTTTACCAAACGGAAGAATCCCATGCGAATTTCCTCTGCTCTCTCTCTCTTCTAGCAATCGAAGCAAGCAAAGCAGGAGCACATCTCTTCAATCCTATCTCATCTCACGCCAGTGCCCTCACCCCATTCTATTTCTCTCCAATCATGTCGCTGCAGTCTGCAGAAGTGAGGGGGCTGCGGGAGCGCAGCGCACGACATGGGAGCAGTGGGCAAAATTTGTGTCAAAAATCGTCCAAACTGAACAATTTTTGTTAAAATTTAAAATTCGTAAAAATATATGTGAATATATTAGATTTTTTCTTTCAAAAGTAGAAAAAACATTCAAATTATGTTGTATACGAGATCAAGTCAAAAGTGATGGTAAAATCACAAAAGGGCAATTTAGTCTTTTTCCACACCACTTAACACCGTCAAAAGGCACTTAACAGACTGATGGTAGAATCTTTGCTCAGTTCAAAAAAGTGATGGTAAAAACACAAAATCGCAGATTCGGGGATAAAATCACAATGGCACAAAAAAGTGATGGTAGAAACGCAATTGCCCCAAAAAAAATCATTGGGAAAGAAAAAAAAACTTTTGCATGCCAGAGGGTACCTGTTTGACTGTCTCTTCATCACGACATGAAAACTCTGTCTATAATTTCTTTCTTTTATTTATGTAAGTTCATTGATGCTGTGCCCAGTGCCAGCGAGATTACCCCTGTAGCTCCCATTTTTATAGGTTCATGTTTGACAAGTCATTTTTAGTAATACCATACTCATAATCCTGCTCATAATGTATTTGGATTATTTGAAATTTTCTATTTATATTAGTACGTCGTATACCCAGAATTTCTATCCATGAGCCTTATTCAGGAGATTCTCAAACAGTGAAGGCAATAATTTATTATTAATGCTGCTTGCATTCAATATGTACATCTTTTCGCCAGCCTAAGCATTGATATCAGTAAAAGAGCATTGTACAACATATGGAAAAGAATATTTGGCACATACTCTTTTGTTTCTTTATCAAAATGTATGACCTTCACCACAAACCACTCATCTTTTTCATCATCTGATTTCACCCTAGCTGCAACCTGAAAGGGCAGAGCATGAATGGAAATTATTAAATAATTAGAATAACCAGAGGGAAAAGCTAAATTGCATGCCAGCAATGCACTGCTACAGACTACAAAAAAGAAGTAGCCAAACTAGGGAGATAAGATTCCTAGAAGTACAGTATTTATAGCTAAGAAGAGTGAGGTTCTGATTGCTTGCATAGATGTCGGTTCCATTTGAAATGAAATCAAAGGGACACAAATCCAAAGTCCTTTCCAGTATATTGTATCCCTTTCTAAACATGAATAGTGGCCTTAACCTTTATGGACCTCTATGTTCCTGACTCCATTTGATTCAGACTATTACCCTATAGATTCATAATTAAATGGACAGTTTTTTACTTTCTTTGGGATCAATCTACCCTGTAAGTCCTGCATATGTTTATACTGGTATTTTTTATCATAAATACCATGACAATTTCATAACGGCTGCAATTGACACGCGTATAAAATGCATCACTATCAATTTTAACACTTAGTTTTTTTCTATTGGTGCATTAATGACTGCTTAGTTTGACACAATAAATGCAGGGTCCAAAGTTGCAGATAAGGAAAAAATTTATCACAGTGATTTATTATAGTGCTTTATTACAGTGAATCATTTCTGTAAAAGATATTTGTTCTAGAAGTGCATTAATAACTGCTTAGTTTGACACAACAAATGCTGGGTCCAAAGTTGCATATAAGGAAAAAATTTATCACAGTGCTTTACTATACTGTTTTATTACAGTGAGTCATTTTGTAAAAGAAATTTGTTCTAGATGTGCATTAATGACCGCTTAGTTTGACAAAACAAATGTAGGGTCCAAAGTTGCATATAAGGAAAAAAAATTATCACAGTGCTTTACTATACTGTTTTATTACAGTGAGTCTTTTTGTAAAAGAAATTTGTTCTAGAAGTGCATTAATGACTGCTTAGTTGACAAAACAGATGCAGGGTCCAAAGTTGCATATAAGGAAAAAATTTATCACAGTGCTTTACTATAGTGCTTTATTGCAGTGAATCTTTTTGTAAAAGAAATTTTTCTAGAAGTGCATTAATGACTGCTTAGTTTGGCACAACAAATCCAGGTTCCAAAGTTATATAAGTAAAAAATTCATCACAGTGCTTTACTTTAGTGCTTTATTACAGTGAATCTTTTTGTAAAAGAAGCTAGCTAAAATAAACGAAACACGAAAATCATATGGCTAAGGAATCATTTTGAAGTAGCAATTGAACCAAGCAAAGCTGAGTAATAAAGAAACCAATTCTTGATAGGAAAAGATAATGTCCGTTCAAGGAAAGAAAAAAATGAAGAAAAATAGAATGGATGCTTAGTTATTTCATGTGTTTTGAAAAACTAGAAAAGTTTATCAAAACAAGATTAAAAAATAAATGAAAATCCAATAACACTTGTGGAAGTCAAAGTTTAAAAAAAATAAAGAAAAAAAGAAAACATGAAACAATCACGAATCATAAAAAGAGAGGGAAATTCAAAGAAAAAGAAAAACTATCGGTCCACAAGTGAGCAGATAAAAAAAGAAATGAAAATAACACTGATAAGCCAACGATGTGCAGGTCATTCTAGATTGTGCATTCCAAAAGTCAGAAAATGTGCAGACCATTCTGAGAATATCCAAATCCAAACACCTGATCGCGCAGCTGCAGCCACCCTTAACAAGGCGCAGATAGTCCTACAGTACTGGTTCAGATACACGAAGGTTCCTATCCTTTCTTACATGGAGGTTGAAGCCTTTTCCCTTGAGGTAGCATGCACCCATGAAGACATTAAATACAATGACTAACTGATATTTCTAAATACAGCTGAAGATGAAACCTGCTCTCCTTTCAGGTTTGCAGCTTGGTCAAGTTGGTTCCTCATAGATGCAGCAGAAAACCGTGGAGTGTCTGTATCAGATTTAATTCTCTTCTTTTTCTGCTCACCAACTTCTGCAATGTAAAAAGCAATTATAATACAATGTATTTTGCATTTAAAAGTCATGGACCTAACTTGAAAAATCTTTGCTTACCTATCTTTTTTCTTTGTGCAGTTGAAGCTCCAGATTGCAACAAACCATCTAACATTCCAATCAAGGCATTTGAGGCACTGCAAGACAATAGCATTGTGAAATCATTCCACTGTGGCATTCCAGTCTTCAAACAACTATGATTTCCATGCAGCTATAGAAAATATTAAAGTGCAACAGAAGAGATGATCCAGTTTGAACAGCCATATAACTTTCTACACATTACATGCAAATATTATTAAGTGGTTGCATAGGATTAGTTACTGCAGTCAAATCTTAGCAGTGATCATGGAGACTAGATGACTGGAACAGAAGTAGTGCTGTGCTATCTGTGATGCCCATGGTTCTAAAATACTTTTGATAGCATAAAGGAGCAATTTCAACCATGAAGTACAGTATCCCAATCCCAGTTAATGATCTTTTGTGCACAAAACCCTGAGCAGTGCTTCTTTGTGGATGAAGAAACAGATGGAAAGAAATAATTATAAAATGGGTATAACCAGGAACCCATACAAACTACAATGCTCATAATGTTACCTTATTTCACTCTCAGAGAGCTCCTTTGCATGTGTATATAAAGTACGAAGCTTAAGCAAAATGGTGTCAACTGATTTATCAACCATCTCTGGAGCTACAAAACATAGCACAGTTTTAACAAATGTTACCATTGCCATCCTCACAAACAGCATAATAGATTGGAAAATGATACTAACAAAATCAAACAGTAATAAAGGATATCATGAGAATTGAACCGTTCTGTTTCACTACTGACAGGTAACTCAGCTATTACCATTCTGCTTTGGTCAAACATGCCCTGCTTGGACTTGAACTACATGCATTCGGCTATTAGTATGGTTTTACAAGACTTCTGTCTTGATTTACAGGATGATACCACACCAGGCACTGACAAGTGAAGCTCCAAACAAATGCAACGTTCCTTCAAAGCTCATATTTACTAGTATGCAATATGTAGTAATCTGATGACAAACATCCTGAATCATTTTGATATTCCACAATTATTTCATATTTGGATGTCATTTGCCCATTTCTGTCTGAACCATTAATCCAGCCAACATAATGCTTTTCCAACAGAAGAGTTTACAAGACAACATTAATTGAACCAACATAACAGAAAACTGAACATATGTTTTCTTTAAATAGTAAACTTTTATTTATATATACTCATGTCTGATGACCACAGAAAAACAACACGCAAAACAGCAAGCAGGCACACACTGCAAATTTATTTGCTGTCAGTTTTCTTCCATGACAAATATTTTAACCTGGAACTATTTCATAATGATTCTTAGAGGTATAAGAGCCGACGGCCTATGGTGAAGATTTGTTTTGTAATCAAATAAAACTTCACTTGTGGCGCTCACACATTCAAAGCAGTCTTGGTGAGGGAAAAAGTAAATTCAGAATGACAAGTAGCCAAAGAAATTATGCAAACTGATCCCTGGATTTTGTGGTGCTCCGTGGTGATCCCCCCTCCCCCTCCTCCCAGGCGCTGTGGCGTAACGAAAACCCTTCGGCACCCCATGGGAATCCACCCCCCTCACAACGCTTATGCGATAACATAAAAACAACTGATCTAGAGGAACAACGAAATCAAATGATCAATTCTCCACTCCCCGCATTCCAATTCAGACTCTTACCATCCACGGAAGAGAAAAATCGAAAAACAGATAGGTCAACTATGGGTTCAGAGCATGCTTACAGAAACGGATTTTCCTATGCATCCCGTTGATCTGGTCGATGACACGGTCCTGCTCTTTCCACAGCCGATCCAGATCGTTCAGCTTCTCTAGCAAAACTCCCATGGTCCCTCCCCCTCTTTCCTCTCCCCTTCTGCTAGCTAAAGGCATCTAATCTGAGTCTCCTTCGACTAAGAACTAAACCAGAACCAGACTGGAAATTTGGAACAGATCCGGTGGGCACAGTTTCACAGAAGCCCCAAGAGAGATGGCCGCTTTGTTTTATAGGCCGTGCTTTACGGGTGCATGCCTTCAGCAGTGGATTGTTTAGATGTGAATAAATTAATGATACGTTTCTAGAAGGGCGAAGTTAGGTGTGGCCAGGTTTCTACCATTAGTTCCAGGGGCCACGTGTTGATTTGTCTGTCTACGTGTTAGTCTTTCGCTCCTTGGATTCTGCCACTTGTAACAGATAGGCTATGGGGCTGTTTGCTTCTCAGCCACATTTTACCATGCCATGCTCGCGGCGCCGCCAAAGATTCAGCGGAGAAAACGGATGCCACAAGTTTGGCGAGAAAATATGAAGGGAGTTGTGGCAGGGCCATTGTTCTGCTGTGGCGTATCGGAACAACCAAACACCGGCCACGTTTTGCGGCGGCGCCGAACTTTTGCCATGGCCCATCGTAGCCGGGAAGCAAACACACCCTATGTTGTAGGATGCATGTGTGTTGTTACTTAACAGCGTAATCTTGGACTTGAATGTCCAAGTAAACAAACATAATTAGAAACTCCCTAATTCCTAGACCATGTTTTTATGGCGTTGCCGTTGCGGCGTCCTGTGGCGACCCATCCCCCTCACAACGCCTAGGAGACTAGGCAACGCCTCAAAAACAAGGTTCCTAGAACTGTTTTATATTTGGTTAGAAACAAACTTATTACAAATTTTGGTTTCGTTGACAATAGCCCCTTTAGGGGAACATATCAATAAGAACATTTCTTTGTACATCAGACACATCTATCTCGGTGAGTATGTTGGGTCAGTCACTTGGTTGGTGGATTCACTATAGTTAATGTAGTATTTTCTAGGATTGGGCCATAGAAAAAATAACTACAATTACCGTTAAGTTTCTTTAGGATGCAGACAAAGAAAGCCGATGTGAGTAAACACAAACTAATTTAGTAGACAGCTCACCTCAAGATCTTCCTTTAGGGCTCATAATGCTTGTTATCTTAGTTAATAGAAGGAAACATTTTCTACTACGCATAACAAGTATATATATCTTTCAAAACAACAATCTTCCCTTCAAAAGAATAGATTTCGTAAAAAATGCCGAATGAGGATTATTAACTGTGTCCCTATCTATCTTCCCTGCCCACCAAAGATAGTAGCCCGATGAATTAACATATACCGTAGTGCTCTAAAAATTTCATCCACTCACCAACCACCAAAAAAGAATCAAAATTTTGGTTCAGCATGCGTAGAGAAAGCTCATCACCCCTCCTCTCTCATAGGAAGCTTCGCATGTAACTATTGACACATGGCTCACACCATGAACCCAAACCCCCAGCAGTGAAGCTGAACACATGGCATGTGAATCAACTAAGGGACAAAAAGGAAACATGCACATCTTTCTTTTTCGTTGGAGAGAAACAACGGAAGTTCCCTAACACGGTGTTCCCGCACACAGTCGTCCAGCAGAAGCGAAGTGATTCGACGCAGAATGAGCCGAAACGAAACTGGAAAATAAAGCTAGCGGACTCGTTCGCCCGTTTCTAATCCAACTAGCTCACGAATCGAACGACCAAAGCGGCAAACCTCAACATTGAGACACGGGAGAGGCGGACGAAGTGGAGCTATTTGGGGACCGGCGCGACAGATGGGCAGAGTGAGTGGCTTACATGCGAGGATCTTCTTGTGAATCTTGTTGATCTCGCCGACGACCTCGTCCTGCTCCTTCTTCAGCTGGTCCAGCTCCTTGGCCTTCTCCAGCAGGGCGTCCGCCCCGGAGCTCCCCGCGCCGCCGCCACCGCCGCCGCCCGTCACCGATGACGACATCTACGCCGGCGTCCCGCTCCGGGTCACGATTCGGGAGGGGAGGTTCCC